>LR140760.1:0-15050 GCA_900659605.1 Tisbe holothuriae | reverse complement strand
ATTAAAAACGATTATTATTTTAACCTTAAAAGTATCTTCCGAAATCTGCGCCTATATGTCTGATTTGTAATCATGTGTATTATGGAGTTCTTATCTTGTACCGACATAGTTTCATTTGAAGCAAAACACTGTCGAACATGATCAATATGCGTTGACAAACATTCTAAGCATCGTAAGGGGGCCCTAAATCCAATATTTTGATTAATAATAGTCGTTCTGAATGAAGTAACTAACTGTGAAGTACAATGCTATATTGATCATACTTTAATTGTTGTTCCAGCCATGATTGGAACAATTTTTAGATTTGCTTCTTTATTACGGAAATTATATTCTATAATCATGCATAATAATCATAATAGTCAGTTGGTCCCTCCGTGCCCGTAGTTGCTGTTGTAGTTGTCGTTGTTGTGGTTGCTGTCGATATAGGGGTCATATCTAAGAAGGCGAATACTTGTGTTCCTGGCAGCACATCATCCGCATTGAGTTGACCCATTTGGCAGAGATTGCTTGATGTGTCAAACACGCTGACAAGGCAGGTTTCAGAGATGGAGCAGTGAAGGACACATTCAAGGGTGGTGGTGGTCTGCAAGGTATACTTAATTAAATTTGATATGACTAGCTAGATATGCCATTAAGAAACATGGTTAATCTAAATGATACTATTTGTTACCGCAGTTAATTGTCGAATATGGTACGTAGTAGAAAGGACGGCCAAATGATGTATCTGTATTTTATGTTGGGCTGCCAGCTTTTCTAATACTTCTACAGGACAGGTTCCATTAAAGTATAATAGTGACTTACCTCCAACGTGTTCAATGCCTCAAAGTTTGCTTGGTTCAACGTTTCCCCTTCAAATACAACCATCATGCTCTTGCTACCACTGATAATTAACATAAAAAGTAGCAGTCCCGCTTGGAATGAAATCATATTATAATGTTGGTTTAAGATATTGTGACTATGACTGACTGTCTGTTAAACATAATTAGGAAATACTTTTATCTGTTAATAATGCCAATAATTTATTATAGCTGGCTTTTATAATTTTCCTCGTAGCTAAATTGTGAAATCTCAACATGAAACCAATATGAAATGTTACATACAAAGGTACTCAATGAATGCACTCTCTGGTGCACTCAATGTACGTTCAAGTTAAATTAGGAAACGTTTCTTTCCAAAAGTCCTCAACATAAAACAGTTGAGAAATAGCTCGTGGTTTTTCTCCGTTTGTTGTCCAACAATTCCTAATCTGAGTACGAGTTTAAACATGCGCGCAATACCTAGGTTTCTATGAATATAATCATAAAATATACCCAAAGTTTAAGGCTATCGTGATAAATAAACGAAATTAAAAATTTTCTCCTATATATTTCAACCTATTTCAGTTTATCTTAATTTTACCTATTTTAGACACTCGTAAGGATTACTGTACTGTTTACATTAAAATAAGACACATAAAAACATCATGCCTTATATAATATTACTTGTCCCATTTGTACGTCCTTTTACTAACTCAGCCAAAGATAATAAAGCAAACAAAACTTTGGCTTAGATCACATAGCTTGTTAGAAAGTTGTACCCCAGCCTGAATTAGTCGTCAGATCCTCTTCAGTAGTCCCAGCTTCGGTTGTTGTTGTCAATATCTTCTCATCACGCAGAACAAATACTTCCATGAGAGCTCCTGTGTTCACAAAGTTTAATTGTCCCAATCGGCAAGCTTTGGTAACGGTGTCAAATTTGCTAACGGTGCAAATGTCGTTAAGGTAACAGAGGAGGGCGCATTGGACTTCAGTGAAGGCCTAGTATAAAGTTTAGGTTGTTGAATATTTTGCATATATGACAAATACATTGCCATCCGCAAATTTTAATTTTCTTTACTAATATTATGAATAGTTTTTTTACCTTCATCTGTGAAGTTTCTTCAAAATTTCCAGAATACATTGTCTCAGCAATGAACACACCCAGCTGGACCTGCCCATTAACATAACCAGTTAATACCCGCTGATAAGTTTCAATTTAAATGACAAAGGAAAGTGCATTTCTCAATGCTGATAGTTTCTTTTCCTCTTGCGTTTTTATCATAATATTTTGGGATAATTGCATGACTTCAATAGAAAAATGTTAGAAATAAATACGTATTTTCTTTCAGGGACTGTTTGAATATTATATTTTAATAATATACTATTAATCACAACTAAAATAAATAGAATTTTGCAATATATTATATTTCTACTGTAAAAAGCTAAAAAACCCATTCAAGCACAATTTAAAAACGTATATATAGTTTTCTCAGTCTTCTCGTTAACTCAACCATGGTCATTTAATACATCATCAAAGGCCAGACCCAGTTGTACTCCATCCCGGAATTGTCGCCGTACCAGCTGTTGTCCCACCAGCTGTCGTCCCACCAGCTGTCGTCCCAGCAGCTGTCGCCCCACCAGCTGTCGTCCCTGTAGTCGTCATTGTCTCATTCTGTTCAACCTCAACAAATGCTTCAATGAGTGATCCCGTGTTCACATTGAGTCCGTTTAGATGTCCCAGTTGACATGAGTTGGTCACGGGGTCAAATAGGCTGACAATGCAGAGGTCGTTGAGGTAGCAGAAGAGGGTGCATTGGACTTTGGTGAAGGCCTGAAATAAACAGTCTTTACAAGTTGCTAAGAGAAACTATATTTTGTTCTTACCTCTACAAGGGAAGTTGGTTCAAAATTCCCTGAATATATTGTTTCGCCAATAAACACTCCTAGCGCCTGCCCATTAACACAACCCGTTGAGGAAATACATAGTAGGACAGACAATATTGAAAGCGAGTTTCTCATTTTGATATGTATACATCAACTTGCACAGACAGACTTTGATTTTGAGTGTCTTTTTCTAGATATATTACTACTTTCTCTATTACTATGTATCTAGTAATAGTAGAGTGGCAATTATGTCTTACACATTCTATTTACAGATGACATGCTTTTGATTGAGTTACAATTAATCTTTGATCGTTTCGATTAAGCATTATTTCGCAATGCTCTCAATCTCCATCCAAGAACAAAAACAAGAGAGCCAATATATACAAGCTGAAAAATAATATGTGGAACTACTTTACTTATCTATACCAAGTTTTAGTAAGTTACAGTTTATTTATTTTTTATTTTTTTAGGTTTATAAAGTATATGCAAAAATACCATTATGACCTTAAAAGTCCTCGTAAACTTGAACATGCAATTGTTTCATTGATTAACATGATGGATAATTTACAGCAAATCATTCAGTTTTCATTTTAAAAATCAAAATGCGCATGTCCAATGTATTTATATTAACTCATAAGAATTATATCAAAATTTGTCATTCCATTCCCTATCTTCCAAGGCCTCTCTGTAGTTGTATAGTTATTTCCTTTGTCCATCCTCAACAAAGACTTCAATGAGGTATCCCATGTCCATAATTAGTCTAGGACGTGCGTTTAGATGTCCCAACTGGCACGACTTGGTCACTGTGTCATAAATGCTGGCAATGCACACATCATTGTGGTAACAAAAGAGAGTGCATTGGACTTTGGAGAAGGCCTAGAAGTAAGTGTTTGTATAATGATATATCTGATAATTAGATAGCATCCCTTCAATTTAAGTGATGAGTGAAAATACTCCCACCAATATTTATTCAAGAACATGTACATAAATAATTGTCTGAATAAGTTAAAATCCCGTGCAAATTAAGTTTAGCATAACCAGATAAAGAGCATTTCTTATGATTTTATGGTCCTGTAATATAATGGACTGAAGGGGGAACGTGGTAGCCGTGATTGCAAGTCGCTCGTTCCTGCGACCCAGGAGGTCGCGGATTCGAATCCCCCTTTGACACTAGAGCTTTCATGGCGTGTCTGGTGAATGAACCAAAAGGGTAACACCAGGGAGGATCCAGCAAACTTTTTTTTTATTAAAATGGACTGAATTTGATGTTGTTTAATAACTTTAATATGATGTTTAATAAATTCTGACATGTTTTACCTCCACCCGTGAAGTTTCTTTGAACATTTCGGAATACAATGTCTTTGCAATAAATACTCCCAGATCCTGCCCATTAGCACAACTCATGAATGTAAATAGCAGAAAAATTAAATATGAATTCATTTTTGTCATTGTCTTGTGTTTTTCAATCAACTTGTAAATGTCAAAATGCATATTTCGAAGTCAAAAACTTTGATCTCATGCTGCTTACTTTAGTCCTAACCATGTTCTTAATTACAGTCCGCAGATTAAGTTCCGCTGCTTACTTTAGTCACTATATAGTCTTCTTATTACAGATGAAGTACTAGAATGACAATTATGCCAGAAAGTTAATGCCTAATGACAATGCATAGTGTTACATGTTGGATCACTTTTTGACACAGCGTAATCAAGAGGCATTATGCAATAAATATATCTTATACATTAATTTTGGTGTTTTGTATCACGGTAAACGCATTCATCTTTCCTTAAATTACCTTTAACTAGGCAATTAATTATATTAATTCATCTACGCAGCGATAAAAATGCCGCAGCTATTGACTAATTTAAGCAACGATTAGAAAATCCAAAACTAGTTGAATCTAGTTCATAAAATGTTTTGTAAGTTTTATTTATGGGTAATAAAATGCGATTAACATTAGTCTAGTCGTATAATCCCATATGCAAAATATTGTCCAAACAATAATTAACATGACTGGAAATAAAGAATCCTTGTAAGTTGCTATAATACGGTTGACTCAGTGGCTGGTTGAATACTCCGTTGTTTATCGAATACACAATATATATATCATGCAATATACGAGTATACTCGTATCTGCACATTAGATTTCTGATCCTGAGTTAATAAAGTATATTGTTCATTTTCTTAAATTTCTTTTTATAACGTTACCGAGGGCTGTATAATATTTCTCTTCTAATCCCTTTACGGGATCCGTATGTCAAAGACCTTTAAAAACAACATAGCCTTAGCAACGTACTGTCGCCTTTACCACTTTTACAACCCTGCAATTTCTCGGATAAAAGGCCTCATCCTGACCTAACCCAATCATCAATCGATCCCCAAGTCTTTCCTTGAACACACACACATTCCCTGTAGCCAGTACAATAAAACAAGTCCCTTTGTCAGAATAGGTTTTAAAGCCCTACTCTCAACATGACCACCAGTGGAGACGTCATCCCGACCGACCTGAGCAACGTCGACGGCGGAATCGTTGAGGAGTTTAATACGGAGAGGAGACAGAAGCCGAAGAGTAAGTGATTGGCAAACAAAGGAGTATAAACGCCGAGCAGCTTGTGTCTTAGGGGACATCTTAACCTGAGCTTACCTAACTGGCTCTTCTCTAAAATAGCTTGGCCTAATGGACCCAAATCTTAGTTACTGTAAATCTAATATAGTATTCCGTAGACTAATACTGATAACTTCTTCATAGCATATTACTACCTTAGCTGACCTTACGTATCTAATTGGTCCTATACTCCTAGTCTTCCTTGACTATAATTTTTCCTAGCTAATCTACATATCAATTATTTGATTATGTCCTTGCACTACCCATTCTTACTTTACTGTATATTTAATCTATCGCAAGTTCTTATCCAAATCGATTGTATCAACCAATATTCTTATTTGCAGAACTGCTTGGCACCCGTCACCTGATGGCAGTCCTGCTCTTCTTCGGCTACTTTGTCGCCTACGCCATGAGGATCAACATCTCCGTGGCCGTTGTAGCGATGGTTAACCAGAGTAAGTGTCCAATCCATGTGGTATAGAACTAGCATTTGGGGCCTCTGAGGTAGCACTGTTATAGAAAGTGCATGCCTGTGTAGGTTTATTATTTTTAACCAGTGGAGGAACAGTTCACTTAGAGAGCAAACCAATTATGTTACAATCATATAACTATAAAACTATCTGGAATTGAAGCCTCCATATTCGTAAGCCTCTGTGAACGCTTGTGGAGGCTTCAGTTCTGCTTTACAGTAAACTACTTTGACTTATAATCCCGTGAATGGTCAATCTAAATCTCTTTGAAGCTGTTCCGAAGCTGGGGAGGTCCCGGGGTGGGAGAAATTAAGAGTGTAACAGGTCTAAGTATGAAACGGTCGGAACGATGAATTCTAGTATCCCACCCCGAATTAGGAGCGCGTCGATAATTCCTTGTATTGCATCCAATTATCTGGCAATTATGTAATTAACATAAGCTGATCAGGCCATCTTGAAGCAAGAAGTATAAGCAAAGCAAGTAAGGCTATTTAAATGGATATTATATAAAAATACTTAGTGGTTTAAGGAATGGCCAACATAATGGTTTTTGAATTCAGTTAACTGGAAGCAATATCTAATATTTCATTGTGTAATATAATAATAACTGCATGATTCATTGAAGTGGATGTCATTAACGACTTAGACAATGAAGTATTAAGAGCCAAACCGACCCTTCAATGCATTATCAACCTATGTAATGTACCGCGCAACGGGTTCTGTAGTATTAAGCCATACTAACGTCCTCGCTTTTCTCCGCGTTATCTCTCTACAGCAGCCAATGCCATTGACTCTTCGTCTCCCAATGCCTCCACCAGCGGCCAATGCATTGACCCAAACAACGATTTCGAATATATTGAGGTTTTGCAGCTAGTCTCCCAACTGCCAGAACGCAGATCAATACTAATGCACTTTTATGCACCGTTTTAGGATGAAGAGACCCATGATGCTGGCGGAGAGTTTGAGTGGAGTGCATCAAAGCAAGGACTCATTCTTGGCGCGTTCTATTACGGTTTCTGTGTCACGCAAATCCCGGGCGGGTTCCTTGCTGAGCGGTACGGTGGCAAGTTGCCGTTTGGTCTTGGACTTGGGTTGGCTGCTGTGTTCACGCTGCTCAATCCAGTGGCTGCAAATACGCACTCACTGCTGCTGGTTGGAGTGCGGACTGCTCAAGGGTTTGTTGAGGGAGTGACCATGCCGGCTTTGTATGTACTGGGCGCAAAGTGGTTTCCGGATTGTGAAAGGGGGGTCTTGATGACTTTTGTATTCTCTGGTAAGATTTATTAAACAAAGATCCAGGTGTGTAATCATAACATGCAATGAGTCAGAATTAACTAACCCAAAGTTATACAGTATTTCTTTGCATGTCCAATATGTCAAGGAATATTCACTCATTGTCCAGCAGAGAAGGTTGTAGTTTTGCTGTAATGGCTTAAAACCACATTGTAGGTGTTGCCTTTGGTCTCATCCTGACCCTCCCTCTCTCCGGCATCCTCGCCCAGACTCTCGGCTGGGAGTCCATCTTCTACGTGACGGGCGGGCTGGGAATCATCTGGGCCGTCCTCTTCTTCATCCTTGCATCGGACACACCCCAGACGCACAAGTGGATCTCCAAGGCTGAGCTCAAGTACATTGAGGCGAATACCACGGCAAAGCCGGCCAATTTCAGCACAAAACCGCCATTTCCGCCTGTCTGGAGCATTCTTAAGTGCAAACCTTTCTGGTATGAGCAATTAGGGTGGACACCTGAAAAATCTGAGGTTATTATCTGACATATTTCAGGGCTCTGGTCACTGTTCACTTTGGCAACAACTGGGGCTACTTTGTCCTGATGGCTGGCACACCACTGTACCTGTTTGAGATCCAGCACTTTGCTCTGGAAGAGGTTTGTTATACTAGACACAACATTTGACTACGTACAATGACTGACGTAAATTATTTAGAATGGTCTTCTGTCCTCCATTCCATATGTGATCAATCTTCTGATCGGTCTGATTGTCGGGTACCTATCTGATATGACCGTACAGAAGTGGGGGCTGAGCAAGACCATATCTAGGTAAGCAATATATTTTAGAAACCGTATGAATCTTAACCTAAAACGTCTTACTCAACCAGGAAGCTCTTTGCCATCATCGGCACGGGCGGCACGGGCGTGTGCCTCATCTGGCTCGCCTTCGTCAACTGCCACCGCACCATGGCCGTGGGCGCGCTCTGCCTCGCCACCGGAATCAACGCCTTCGTCTACGGCGCGTTCTACATCAACTACAGCGACCTCTCGCCCAATTTTACGGGCACGCTGGCCGGGATCTCGGGCACGTTTGCCACCACGGCGGGGTTCATGGCGCCGATGGTAACGGGAGCGGTCACGAATGGAAACGTGAGTGGTATTATCATTCATTTTCAAAATTGATATATTCTCAGACTATCAGAATATGTGATACATTGCAGTTCGAAAAAAATAACCTTTCTTAATGGCTTTGAGTTTCATCCTCTCTTACTCCTGTGAGGGCTCTTAGGTAAAGTTAGGTTAATTAAGGATTCAGTCGATATGTCGATATGTTGACGATTCAGGGAGTTAAACAGTTTTTATTGTCCAATATAAGTTTTATGAATTTGAATGCATTCTGACATATATTATACATATTTATCGCTCTTATGCAGTGCTGTATTTAGATATCTTTATAATGCTAATGTACTTTATAGCAAACGATTGAGGGCTGGCGAGTTGTATTCCTGCTCGCAGCGAGCATTTGCCTGTTCACAACGATCGTCTACCTTGTCTTTGGCTCGGGAGATGAGCAGCCGTTCAATGAAATAAAGGTACGTTGCACAGTGGCTTGGCATTTGAATATATTAAATATTGTCTATTGTATTCTAGGACGAGAGAAATGAGATCGAATGCAACTGTAACTGTAACAACAAGACGGAAAAGAAGATGGAAATTCTCGAATATGTCGAGGAGAAACTCGACGCCGTCGTCTAGTAAAATATAATGTACAAAATACAATTATTTCTATGAAATACAAATGAATCGAGTAATTGCATAAACAACTGTGTAAGATTTATCCTCCGTATACTCAGTCTAAGACTAAATCTTGCCGCAAGCGCTATACGAATAATATTTTCCCATTATGCCTTGGCATGATGATGGTGTACTTGCCAAATATGTCGACAGGCCCAGACCGGTTATTATTATGAAAGTAACATCAGTCATTGCATAATGGAGTCTCAAGCAGGAGGTAACTTTTATACCATTATTTAAGAACATATTCTTACATTATTGTATATTAAAGAATGCAAACGGCCTCCTGGTTGCTTCGGTGTGAGACATTTTGTGTTCTTGCTCTATTTCTTTGGATTCTTCGTCTCATTCTCGCTGAGAGCCAATTTATCTGTGGCTATTGTAGCAATGGTGGAGCCTACTACAACAGGTTGTATAACATTTTGAGTATAAAGTATAGCTTAAACATATTGGTCATTTTAAGCAGTTAATGCAACCACACAAAATCAAATTGATGGGCAATGCCCAAAGCCAAATGTGACATCAACTAATACCACAATTAATGAAGAAACAGAGGCATCCAATGGACGTCTAAAGTGGTCTACATCAGTGCAAGGAGTGGTCCTTGGATCCTTCTATTATGGCTTCATCATCACTCAACTTGCCGGCGGAGTCCTTGCTGAACGGTACAGCGGTAAATGGGTGTTTGGTCTTGGTGTTGGGTTGGCTGGTGTGATCACTCTGCTCTACCCACTGGCTGCAAAGGCAAATGTTTACTACCTGGTGGCATTGAGGGCACTGCAAGGTCTGGTTGAAGGATTTGCAGTGCCGGCATTTTACAACATGGCTCCAAAGTGGATTCCTGAGCAGGAAAAGGGGACTATTATGACCATTATTTTTGCAGGTACAGTTAATTCCATTGCAAATTCATAACATGTTAATATCATTTAAAGAAATCACTAGGCTGGGCATTTGGAATATTCATGACTCTCCCACTTTGTGGGTACCTAGCCAAAGCTGTTGGTTGGGAGTCAATATTCTACACCACAGGAGGTTTTGGAGTCCTGTGGATGTTGATATTCTTGTATTACACTTCTGACACACCTCACAGTCACAGAAGGTATGCATATGTAGCTGTAGGGACTTGAGAGCATAAATATTGTGCCTTAGAACATGTCATTTTTTACAGCATTTCCAAAGAGGAAGCTGATTATATTGAAAGCTCTACCAGTGTGTCCAGTCAGAAGGATTCCCCAGGATCGCCACCGTGGAAAGAGATACTAACCTCAGGTCCATTCTGGTATAAAAGGAAAGTGAATATTTGGATTGCTATTAAATAGTTATCTTTTTATAGGGCTGTATCAGCAGAGCAATTTGGAGCATACTATGGACAATATACAATTTTAACCCTAATGCCAAAGTATTTGAGCTCTGTTCAAAACTATGACATCCAATCAGTGAGTTTAATTTTGCGCTATTCTGCATTTAGTAGACAAATGATTCACTTTAGAACGGAGTCCTGTCTTCCTTACCCTACGTTGCCACTCTAATCACGTCCCTTATCTGTGGATTCCTTGCAGACAAGTCAATCTCATCTTGGGGATGGTCCAGGACATTTTCAAGGTATATAATTAAATCCAATGATATGCCACTGTGTTCAAAGGCCTTTATAGTAAGATTTTTGGCTCCTTCGGCATCTATGGACTTGGTGGAGGCCTGGCATGGCTGGCATTCGTTGGCTGTGACAGGATTATGGCCGTTGTTGTTCTCTGTTCAACCATGGCAATCAATGGATGTGTCTACGGCGGTCACATTGTAAGCGTCAAACGAGATCTTGAAGTGTTTTGGTTGAAATAATCCAATTTAGGTCAATTACACTGACTTGTCCCCGAATTTTGCCGGTTCCATATTCGGAATAGCTCACACCCTTGCTAATGTTGGCGGATTCCTTTGCCCAATGGTAGCTGGAGAGATACTTCAAGGAAATGCAAGTATTACTAAAGTTAATTAATAGTTTTATATTAAATATAGTTTTCTAGGAGTCCATCACAGCCTGGCGTACTGTGTTCCTACTCAGCGCTTCAGTATGTTTTGCTGCCAATACAATCTTCATCATATTCGGATCTGGAAATGTGCAAACATGGAATGAGGTAATGAGTTAATTGCGTAATTTACTATCAAATTATAGCATCGTTACTTTATTAGGGAAAGAAGACTGATAAAAGTGACGGAAAAGGCGCTCAAGGAGTGGATAATGCAACATTTGAAATGTAAAATATGTGGACCTTCGGATGTTAGAAAGCTTCGTTTTCCCGCCACTCGTTTGAAACTCCTGCTTTTGTCGCCGTGTTATCAGCTGTAGAAAATGTATTTTGACGGCGCCGGTGAAAAATAAATAATACAGTATTTGTTTAAAAAGAGATAATGATTTACAAAGTTGTTTCAAATGTGTTTAACAGCGAGTGAGAAGAGTGATCTTTTATTATTTGCATATATCATAGTGTCAAGGAGATTATAATTTACGATTAACACCGCACTGGATAGCATACGTTATTATATGGTCTTTGATAGAATTAATGCCTAACGTGACAGTCTGTTCAGATGTATCCCTTCTACAAGTGTAGTATTAACACCACATAAGACTATTAACATTATCGAGTAGCTGCTGAACAGCACACACTTGTCCAACACAGTTCCCTCGCAACACAACATCCTTCGAACAGACTATAAAACAAAAAAGTGAAATTAAAGTGCCTTAAAACACTTGATATTTGACGTATCTCGACCGGTCTGTGTGCAGCAGCAGCTACCTGCCTTGAAAACTGTTGACGTCGGCAGCGTCGAGTCTGAAGAAGGGGATTTTTTTTCCAGCAGCATGTCGAGCAGCAGTTCAAAAAGGGATTCGGTGGAGAAGCAGAAGCTGCTCGACGGCAGTGGAGAAGAAAGTGCAGAGTCAAAACAACACATGAAGGAACCAACGGACAAGCAGGTGAGAATAATACACTAATCAGTGTTACAATTGAACAGCTACGCTGCCATAATACTTATCTAATAATGCAACAGCCACGCCGGCTATACTTTGAACTTTTAATATTAAGCATGTGCGATATACCGATACCGCGGTATTAGTCGGTATTTCTTCAATACCGATACCGACGTCGGTATTTTTGAAATAGTCGGTATCCCGTTTTCGGTATTTTGAACTACATTTTTAGCTCTTTAGGGTACACGTAAAGCATAGAAATTGATAAAATGACGTATTCTTACTGTAAAAAATATTAGTGTTTCCACTGGAACTGAAATGTTCTACAAGCTGTTTAAGTATACTGTATTATATTAGCTGCAAAAGCTCAAATATTATGTGGTAAGAATCTCTGGTTTAATGATGGAGCGTCTGGAGAGAGAGACTATGATTACTACGTATCTCTTGTGTGCCTCACACATAGCGTTAGATATGTTGTAAGCTTGTAACGGAAAGTTGTAAGTTAGAATGGGATCAGTTTGACAGTGTGAGAGATGCTAGTCTTTGGAAATGAGCAGTACCTATAATAAAGCATGCCCTCAAAGGAATATTTTATTGTGTTACTACCACGTTACGTATTTGAAGCCCTGCAGCTGCAATATTTTGGCTCTAGGAAGCATGTACAGCCAGATCGTACAACTGTTAAAACATATGCCTTGGCACATAAGCAGCTGAATGACCCTGCGGGATGTACTGTAGTATGGATCAAAAGTGCCAGCCACAAAAACTCCATATAAATAATATCCATACACGTACCTCCCCTAATTAATGCATTTTGGCAAAATACCAAAAAATACCGACTATTAGTCGGTATTTTTCAATACCGTACCGACAAAATACCGACTAATGTTTTTTGGATATCGCACATGCTTATTTAATATGTATATTTTTATCACTGACAAGACTTCATACAAATATGAAGCCTTATTGTTTTGCCGGAAAAAGCAATAGCTAGCTTTCTTAATGGGGTCTTTTAAGTGCATCTAGTACCTGACGGCATGCGGCAGGTGTTTTCCCGACATTGTTGGTTTTGAGTACTACAAGTGTTTGCAACTGTGCTGTCATCTAATTGTATTAAAATCTGGTTCTAGTCCATTGTGGACATGGCGCCCATCCAGCCCCAGCATCAGAGTCTCTCCCAGAGATACTTTAAGATCTTCCTGGTGGTCACATTATACTGGTGAGAACAAAACTATTATTTATTTCTATATTAGCTAGCCAAAAAATGTGAAATGTAACATCACCTGCCCAAAAAGTGAAGTAACAGTTGTTTATTTTCCAATTTATCGACTATTATCCAACATTAACTTGTTCGTCCATCTAAATTGTCCATGCACATATATTTAGAAGAACCCCTATTTGCAACTAACATGTGGTTTTATCACTAACTTTTTTTAAAATACCTTTCTTTCTTTTCAGGATAATTTCGATCTCTTTAGTCTTTGTGAATAAGACTCTCCTGAGCGGTTACAAGGACTTCTCGGCGCCATTCTTCGTCACATGGTTCCAGTGCGTGGTCACGGTGGCGGCTTGCTATGTGCTATGTGGCCTGGCAACGTAAGAAACCGAATTATATTATTAACAATCAACAATCTTCATGTACTTGATAAAAATGTTTAAAACATTCATACACGTGTAGTTGAGTAAAAAAAGCATTACGTACTGAGTGCGTCTTGTCACGGTTTTTTTTGTACATGTATAAAACAATTTATTCTGCCAATTAATGTAACATTCTATTTCAGCACGTTCCCCGGTCGCATCAGCTTCCCCCGCGTGGCCGTCGACATCGGCATCGCCAAGCGCGTCCTTCCGCTCTCCATCGTCTTCGTCGCCATGATCACGTTCAACAACCTCTGTCTCAAGAACGTCGGAGTCTCATTCTACTACGTGGGACGGTAAGGAATAAAGTTATTATACTACGACAATATTACAAAGTGTACAAGTCCCATCGAAGTATTAACACACATATTTCTTATTAACAAATTAATGCTGCGTGAACACAGATGTGTACGTGACTACGAATTTTGATACTTTAGAGCAGTAGAAACTAAGACAAATATGCTCGAGACTAAATGCATCTACAATGTTATTATTTCCAGCTCCCTGCCCTTTGTGTTTTGAGAAATGTTTACATCCATATATTTTATATTACTTCCAGCTCCCTGACCACAGTGTTCAACGTTCTCGCGACGTACTTCCTGCTCCATCAGAAGACGTCCCTCCGCGCGTGCCTCGCGTGCGGCGTCATCGTCTTCGGCTTCTTCATGGGCGTCGACCAGGAGGACACGCTCGGAAGTCTGTCCGTCTCGGGAGTCTTCTACGGCGTGTTTGCGTCGCTGTTTGTATGTTTGTACTCAATCTACACGAAAAAGGTATGCGCAAATGTGCAATATGGTTAAAATTTTGACAATTTTTATTAAAGATTTTGGACCAGATATGCATGATATTGCCAAGTTATACAGTGGTTCCATACTAACCAAAATTCAATAAATTGTTTCCAGGTCCTTCCCATTGTTGATGACAACATCTGGATGCTTGCGTTCTACAACAACGTGAACGCCTGCATTCTATTCCTGCCGGTCATTGTGCTCGGAGGAGAACTCCCCGTCATATCGGAGTCACAGGAGCTTTGGTAAGAGCGCGATCTATAATCATATAGTATATTTTGCCTCAATAACTTTAAACTTAGAGACTCTTAACAGTACATTTTTATATTAAAATCTGTCCACACATTACAATTAAATATCAAGTGCTACGTTTAGGTTGATAAAGAACGTGTTTTTATCTCCAGGACTTCCGGTTTCTGGTTCAACATGATGTTGGGCGGCATCTTTGGATTCGCCATCGGATATGTTACTGGATTGCAGATTCAAACAACGTCGCCACTCACACACAACATCTCGGGTAAATACTCAGAATATGGTCATTAAAGGGGGAACTTTATTGTCTACAGCGTAATGTCTTTTATTGCAACATCTGGTTATTTAGATTACAAGTGTCATTAACGTTATTTATATTCTATTCCAGGCACTGCCAAGGCCGCCACCCAGACAGTGATGGCGACCCAGATCAACGCCGAAGAGAAGAACTTCATGTGGTGGGCGTCAAACGTGCTCGTGCTCTTCGGGACGATGGCGTATGCGAGGGTCAGGCAGCAGGTAAACGTTTAAACAAGTTATATTTTTATTTTTTTAATTCCCGGATCGCCCCTGGCCTAATCCCCGCTACTGTTAGTTCACGGCTTTCGGTTTATTCCAAGGTACTACCCTTTCG
>LR140758.1:0-15065 GCA_900659605.1 Tisbe holothuriae | reverse complement strand
TCAAAGTAGGTTCCATTGTAGCCCCCGGCAATGACGAGTTGGAGGCTGGATGGGTTGGCTGGGTTTGGGGTGATGCCACAGGTGTGACGGTCTCTGAAATTTCAAGGGTTAGGAAAATTAGGAAATTTACTATTTGAGTACAGCTGCAAGTCTCAGCTGACTGTATCGTACCGTATAACAGACTTGTGCTTACTTGCATTTATGAAGTAATTTTACTAAATGTACAAGTCATGTAGTTTTTAATTAGGCCAGATTGTTGTGCAACATTTGTCCTATATTTATGTTATTTGAATGTGTTTGGAATGATGATAAGTTCTATAACAATAAACAGGATACTAATCCACTAGAACTGATATGTAATGATACTAATCTTGTAAATGTCTGTTATTATTGTCCTTACCTTCCTTGGTTCATCCTTGGCAACTCCGTGAAAGACTCACTAACCGTATCCATATAGTAAATATGCGACAGGAAATCCCCATTATACCCTCCGGAGATGATAATATGGCTGGAGTTGACTTTGGTAGCACAAATGCCGTATGCCTGGTAGGGCAAGTCTGGGCCAGAGGTCCACTGATCTGACTCAGGTGTCCATACTTCAGTGGAGGAGAGGAAGGGATCGGCTGCATTCTCACCGCCTGAGTAAATTGTTTATTCCATTTTTATGTAATTGAAGCAAATTCTGGTTATCAGACAAAAAGATGACAGGGACATTGCATGAGAGTTCTCTTGATCTCAGCGCATGATTTAAAATAAATACATTACCAAGGAAAATACAAGTCCTACTAGTTGGCATGCACTGACCAAACGAACAGATATGTAAACGTCACTGTATGCGATAGTTAGTAACGTTTTGCAAGTGTCAGTTTAGACCTTGGAATAGTCCGTACCGTTTAAACCTAACTCATACCTATCATCCACCAATCCCGATCCATCTGCACAAACGCCGGATAATTCCTCGACTCCACCGTCGTCGAATGCAACGTCCACACGCCATCTGCACTCAGCTCGTAGCAATTCTTGCTCACGTCACTTCCCTCACAGACCACAGGGTTGTCCCCACGCTTGAATGCGGCCCCGTAGGTGATGGGGATGGGTAGGTCAGGGATGGCGGGGCAGGTGGTTGAGGGTGGGGCACCGAGGGGCACCGTTTCGACGTCTGTGGAGGCCCCGTAGCCACCGGCGGTGAAGAGGATGGTGTTGCCTGAAATAGTTTACAATTTGTACTAATAACAAGTATCAGAGAACGGTTAAGAATCAATAAAAGGCTGCTTAAAATCATCGTTTATTATAACATTATTGACAGGTTTACCTGCTAAGCAGTACTCTCCCCCAGACAAACACTCTGGACATTCCGTGTTCGAAACGGAGTCACAAGATGAGAGCAAGATACAAGAATTGTCGAGAGGGTCGAACGTCCACCAACTGCAAGCGTCATTTGCATGGCAGGCTTCGATGCAGGACTGCCTGAAAAGAACACTTATGTAACAATATTTTGTGCTTGTACTTGTAGTTTTATTCTTAAGCCTTTACCCAAATAGTTATTCTACTTTTTCTTAGACGGAAGATAAACAGTTACATTTTAATCACTTTAATCAAATAGATGAACAATAAAGCTCTTACTTTGATGGTCTCGTCTTCAAAGCGATTGCGTTGCCATCGCATGATCCGGAAATGTCGCAGAAACAATCTTCGTCTCCGCTTATGCAATCCGGACAACCGGATCGACTCAGATCCGGACAGGTATCATACTGAAAAACAACATAAACAATTTTATAGACATACTTTGTATACAATTAACTAGAGTGGTGGATGGGGAGAGAACTGAATACCCAGCTACGCGCCCTCATTCAAGTGGGGGACACTTTTCCCAGGCCTGCTTTGCTGAGGCTTGCGCAAATCGGGGGACACTTTTAAGCAGGGGTAGAAAAGTCTTTGCAAAATCCGAGAATAGGCTTAAAATTAACGCATTTTTGCGTTAAAAAGCTATAAAACTTATCATCAATATGTGCTCATAGCTGCTTTTCGTTAATAGTGACACAATTATATATACATGTTTTAGATAATTAGTTTGATTTGTAGGAAATTTTAAACAAACTTCTTGCAAAATTCCTCCTCCAAAGTGGGCTGTTCTGAGTGTAAAATAGGGATAGTGTCGGAGAAGAAATAAAACAAAAATGGATTAAATAGATTTTCTCTTATGACCGCACCTCTATAATATTTAAATTTAGCGCGAAAAATGGTTCACCTCTTTACGAAACCTCTTTACAATTAACAACTTTGAAAATTAAGTCAACCTTATGTTGAAGCTGTTTGTATATTTATATCACAGGTTGGCGCCAAAGTTCACAGATGCTAGAGTTAGACCCATTCATTCCTGCGCTTGTAATTTAAATGCTGTCCGGCCAGGAGCAACGCTTCTGATTGGCTATCAAAAGAATAACAAATAGTGGCCGGACACAATAACAAACTTTAGACCAATCAGATCCAAGGATTCTGGCCGGACCAGTACAGCAGAATTTGAATTTTGGAGTGCGGGAAAGAATGGGCTCAGCTCTATAGGGTCAAAGTTCCTTACCATTGAACAGAGTTCTTCCACTGGTGAGTACGTGAAGTATGCACAGCTCGTTGCATCTCTACAGAGTTGTGCGCATTCTGAGGCAGACGTGGAGGACTGGCTTCCTGAAGACTCGCCATTGAGGCACTGACCACGGACAAAACAGCCAATAGGATCCTGTATAATAATTTTTTTTATCCTCTAACTTAGCTCGAAAGCAATACATATTTAGTACATTTTATTTTCACTGTTGGCCCTGGACAGCGTATGAGCTTGCGTATGGGCCAAATAAAAAAAGCTTGACATTTGAATAATATTAATAGAATTACACTGTAGGTAGTGTACTTGAATATATATTACAAAGTTTAATACATATTATCTTATTAAGCAACAAAATTGAATTAACCATAGATCTGCAGCAGAACTGTATCGTCCCTATTAGGTAGCAGTTCTTACCTGTTGAGCCAAAGTTAAAGGGAACAGTAAAAGAGCAACAGTAAGTTTTATTCTGTGCATGATTAGTGTATGCTTGCTTAACACAACAATTAATAACAACTGACACAAATATTGCCGGAGTACACATCAAGTAAACATGCATAGATAAGACAATTAAAAATCAGGAATGTATTGAACAGTAGGACATTTTTCCAGGATGTTCTATGTGGAGCATCGCAACTCGCATAAAATATAATTATGCAGCCTCTTGGATATATTTATATATGAAAAGGCAATTTTAGGTACAGTAAACACAACATGAACCAGCGAAGCCAAAGGAAACAAGACATTAATTAGGCGGGTAAACCTCGAAAGAACCAGAAGCCTGTTTTTGTTTAACTTTTTTGGTTAATCGGGCCAATTAGCATGAATTTGATCCATTTTTATTAAGCGAAATCAAGTTTGGATCACGATTAGACTGAAAAATAATTCAAACAAAAACCGGCTTCAGGAGCTGTAGCTCTACTTCTTGTATAACCTTTTATTAACGTTCGATAGTACCTTATAATGGTCAGTCGTATTCTAGGTTTGTAACTCGAAGTACATCCTGAGTCCTGAAACTTTCTCCCTTAAATTTGCTTTCAGCATTTACTGATGATGAGTAATCCTGCATCTTGCATTTGATCCTTTCTTCTTAAAAACGCACAATTTCGGGGCGTTTTTGAACACTTGCCAAGAAATCATACACTACTTCTATCGCTGCAACTGGAACTAACAGCATTCTACAGGACTGGTAAAAAGAGAACTTTTTTCATTTCCTACATCACTTGGTTTTACAATAAAAAATCTTCATATTTAATAGTTAGTAGAAATGATGCACTGCAAATGGGCTAAATAGGCAGTTTTTTGGTACTAATCTTTTATAATTCGTGTAAAAAATAGACGTAAAGTGTTAAATATCGTCTTAATAATGATTGATTTTGTCCAATAGCTTTCTTTCCAGAAAGGACACTCATATGTATTCGAACGTACATGTGAACAAATTCGGAAGATCTTGCTCACTTATTCTCGGCGATTCTTTTTCTAATAAAGGAAAGAGAAAACTATTTAGGAGTTTATGTACTATTTCAGTCGAGTCGAATATTGAGAAAAAATTCTACGTACAATAGTTAAAATTCAAAAATCTTACTTATACTCGTAAATTAAATGTTTAACTGGCAACCTTGAAAAGGTATCCGTCATTCATATGACATAATATTTTATACCTATTTCATTATTACCAAGGCAAACTTTAAATGTAACTCATTGTGAAAAATGTTTTGCACTCAATGTTGGGTAGTAGCGCCGACTTTTGACTTTTTAAACCCGGGCAGAAGCGTCTTAAAAAGTCAGTTTTCGAGCAGCTTTCCACCCAAGAAGGACAAGACTAAACAGAGTCGAGGTGTCGTCATCGATATATACAAAACTCATCTGTTGATATATTTTATACTTTCGATAGTTTTATTAAGTGATATTATCGAAAATGTCGATTCAAAGCACTACACAGAAGACCCCGATTATTGATAAAGGCTTGGATGCCACGACTATCAAGAAACTGTGAGTAAAATATTAATGTGCATTATGCAGCAGCTGCAGCTGCTATTAGGATTATAAATTGTATTTTAGATATTTGGACATTAAAATGAGTTTGAGCCAATGTCTTGAAAAGGAAGGAAACAGATACTATAATGAAGATATACAGTATTAATTAATATCTCGCAGTAGTTCACGGTATGAAACATCCCGCTGACCTTTACGCCATGAAATGAAAACATTTCAATCTGCTTTCTCAAGACCGTACATTACAATTTCTCTTTTCAGGAGATAAATATTAAGTAGTAAAAAAGCAAGACAAGATATATTTGCAAGAGAATGTACTTTGACGACTATAACAAGTACTTTGTAGAATACTATTTAGTTTCTTTCAAGTTATATTACACTTCACTTTCAGTCCCGGCCCTCCCGAGTTCACCGAGGAGCTTCACATGCGTCAGGAGACTGACGGCGTCCTCCTCGAATCCTTCCTCATCTATGAGCCTGAGCATGAGGCAACCTGGTACAAGGAGGGAAAGGCGCTGCTCGGAGGACTTGACTATGATGAGAGATATCAGGTGAACATTGAAGTATCTGTTAAAATATGTTTATATAAAAAAAATTAGCCAAGGAATTATCCTCGCTGGAAATTGTTGTTCCTGGTAAACCTTATGCTGAGTGAGCCTGAGTCCGTAGAATGATTGAAGATGAAATTAGTTTTGTTGTTTTTTGTCCACAACTACTGTACACATTGTCATAATATATATAAACAGCCTTTGCACCCTGCAACATGACATTTGCTTATACTCGTACAGATTGAGGTATTTTAACGTATGAAGCTAGGAAGGATATGTCAATATTGATAAAAAGCGTTACAATTTTACTTATAGCCTTTCCTTGAGCGCCGCGGCGACTGGACTTACTGCGCCCTCGCCATCCGCCACCTGTGCCAGGACGACGCCGGCAACTACACCGTCTCCGTCAAGAACAAGTTCGGCGTCAAGGACAATCACGTCAGGCTGTCTATGAAGGATCAGAATGAGCCGCAAAAGTGAGTTCACTCTAAAATTATAGCGTTATTACTTAGTAGTAAGGTGTAGATAGAATTTTATGCACTCCTATTGTATTTAATTTATACACCTTAGGTTAGTATTCTATTACTGAATAGCAACATCCATCAAGGGTAAAGAGAGAGTGCAGAAGATACTTTATAGCTACTCAGAAACTGTTAGTCTCCTTATTAAGTAATCCTTCATAACAATTCATATGTTCCTCTTCTTCCAGGATGCCTGGCGGCATTGAACCCGCATTCTTCCGCAAGCCGAGCAGCCGACAGGAAGGAAACAAACTCCATCTGGAATGTGAGATTGAAGCTTTGCCGCCGCCAGAGATCAAGTGGTACAGAAACGACCAGGTATGAAATAATATACTTATACAATCTTGGATATGAAGTTCAACATTAAATGTTGAAATTGGGTTGAAGTAGTGGCATTTTCCCGCATTTTACAGCCGTATTAAGGGAAATATCTTGCACTACCTGTCTCTGCCTTCCAAGCTACTTAATACGTAATATAGATTAAAGGAGTAAGTACAACCGTAGAACTCGCGAGTTCCACGGTACAACATAAAAAACTTAAACTATAAATATATTTTATATCCGTATTTCAGGAGCTGTCCGAAGGCCCCCGTCACACCTTCTTCCGTGCCATCCAGCCGTCCAACCCCAACATTCACTTTGTCCGTCTGACCATCACGGATGCAACTCCAGAAGACGGCGGAAACTACATCGTCAAGGCTAACAATGCAATGGGGGAGAAGGATTGCACGCTGGCGCTGAACTTTGGTAAGTACGAGTAGATAAATTTACATTCAGCATAGATTACATTTTAAGCATCTAGTGTAAGTGAGTTGCAAATACTTGCAATGGAATATAAGAAGAAGAACTAAAATAATTTCAAGATATTTTACTTTTTTATATATAATACTGTTCAGTTTAAGTTCAGCTATTTCTTTAACGTACAAAAATCCGTGTTTTTCATTTTGCCACATTCATGGCAGGGCAAAATGAGTCAAAGCTTTTAAAATCAAGCAAATCAAATGAAGCAAATCTATTTTATCCTCTTAGGCGGCAACTCTGGCGACGACGAGAACGTCCCTCCCAAGATCTACGAGCAGCCCGAGCTGAAGCAGCCGGACCCGTCCGTGCTCATCCTAGAGGCGCACATCCAGGCGAACCCGCCGCCAAAGATTACCTGGCTGTGCAACGGGGACTTTATCAAGGTAAAGCTGGACTTTTAGCTGGCTATTCCCTCTATTGAAGTGGATCATTCTGCTTAAGTTACATAAGAGTAAGCTTTGGGATTTTAATAGTTTGCTATAATTTAGGAATCCGATCGTATGAAAGCTAAACTCGAGCAACGACCTGGAGAGAAGAACAAGTGGAACGCCACTTTGACAATCCTGGTAAGATATCTTATTAATTCAGAAACCTGTGTGAACACAAACTATAATCAACTGTTATCAACCCATTGTGACTGGGACTTTCGTATTGGAGTTTATACCGCCTACACCATTTCTGTTCAACCTCCTTCAAGCTACCTATATTCCAACCAGGTTATGGTACAAGACAAACCCTTGATTCCAACATATTTTTTACGAAAAAAATTGTTCCTGTCTCAACTTTGGGTCTTATTACAGTCTATTTTACCCCAAACACCCTGTTTATTTGACCCCGTTTCCACTCCCGTTTCAGAAACCGAGCAAGAAGGATTCCGGCGATTACAAATGCTCTGTCAAGAACAAATGGGGAAACGATCACACGACTTTCGCCCTCAACTAAATTGTCTCACTAACTGTTTGCTTAGTTAACTAATATAAGCTACTAACAATGCAATGTTGATATAATGTGCAGAGAAGTAATTGTAAATAATATTAATAATAATTGAAAATAATGTTAATTAATTGAACAAATTGTATTCGGCATGATTTCACATGATCATTTTAAAGATAAAATTGTAAATAACTTGTTACTAATAAGTATAAGTTACATATAACTATATTAAAATAATTTTAATTTTGGCATTCGGCATGATTTCAGATGATCCTTTTAAAAGAAAATTGTAAATAAACTGTTCAACATTAAGTATAAATTACATAAATAATTCTAAGATAAATTGATGCATGATGGAATAATAATATCAAACACATTAATTAAGCATGTCTAAATATCTTGTTTTAAAGAACCCCCACAAGGGCGACAGCGGCGACTACAAGGCTTCAGTGAAGAATAAATGGGGAACGGATTATACAACATGGGTGCTCGGATAATGTCGAAGAATTGGAAAGAGGATTTGTTATGCAATTTTGAAATAAATTAATGTGTATTTAAAGTACTTTTATTGTCTATTTTTGCCTAATTAGTAATCATTTCAATAACTGTAAAAAGCTTCTTTCCGCGTTGATTTATACGAGTAAAGTTGGTATACAAGTATCGTTATTATCAAGACATGTACATTTAATCGGAGTTATTATTGAATTTTATTTCATTTAAAACATGAAACACACATCTTTAGACATTGTAAGACACTCCTTGCCACTTTTAAAACACTTCATGGTGCTCCAAACTGTTCCGTTGTCGTGAACCGATCGAAGCCGTCGGAATCGGAAAACACGCGATCTTCATCTCTGTTAAAGTTGACGTCGCCATCGTCGTCGTCGTCGTCGTCGTCTTCATCAGATTCGCGGCTGCCACTATCCGACTGAAAGCAAGGGTAAATGCGCTATTATATCTTCAGCATGGCCATGCGGACCGAAATATAGTCAGCCCCAGAGTTGCTTGATTTAGTCGAAAAACGAGTTTCGACTTTGAGGGGCCAAAGTCGACTTTAATCGAATTTTTCGACTTTAAATTCATATTAACTTAAAGCCCTTACACTTATTTTGTTAATATATGATTAAGTTAAATTGGTGCCTAGAAGGACAATGAGGAGATTCAATTAATGAAAATGTCACATTTACTATAATAACATAGCTATATTAATTCAAAACAGGATAATATCTCTTTGCTGCAGTTTTTGCTGAAAAGAGACTATCCTAAAATAATATAGTTAATTTTAGTAACATAATTTAAACAAATGTAATTTTAAGGCTTAATTTTATCAATAGACTGTACAAAAATACTATTACATCTTATAATAGTTAAAATACGACTTATTATATATTTGTAATTAAATTTTATTAAGCTTCCTTTGTCGGGATAGTAAAATTATTAATGTTAACTTAATTATATATAAACTTCCAAAGTTTTAGTTGCATTTTTATATAATAAATATTAATGTTACTAAAAATTACAAATTTTATAGCTTATAATGGCTTTAACATGAGTTCTAACTTTAACTTTTGTGTTATAAACGTTGTCAAAGTCAAAGTCGAAAAAATCGACTTTCAGTCGACTATGATAAAGTCGATTAAAGTCGAAACTCGGTTCGACTCTGTAATCGATTAAGCAACCCTGGTCAGCCCGGTACCCGGATTCGAAAATGATGTACTGTACATATTTGCTAAACAAAAATAGGAATAGAAATATGTGTTTGGCTTTTAATTTAGGTTCATACCAAGCTGGTATAAACAGAGTTTGATGTACCCGCTTTGGTTCATGTATCTTACACAATAACTTTCATTATCATGTTAATTAGGCATAGGCTTTTTCACAGCTATGAACCTATAGTACTTCAGTGGATCCGGATCCGGATCCGCCAAAATTCCTGGATCCGCACATCTCTACTAAACCCTTCACAATATATATTCTGGATGATTATATGATGTGGTTTACCATGCAAGGCTATCAATATCACGTTTATATAATTTTTACTTATGCATTTTTACTCAAACCTACGACCCTCACATGGCAATGAGCCCACCCTGTATCCCTATTATTTTACCTGCACTTCTCTCAGGCAATCGTCCCTCTCTGGTGTTGCACATGCGTGGAATGACCAGTATTTGCCCTCAAAGTGACCGGATTTGACCAGATCTGGACAGGTAGAGCGGGAGCCACGGGTTACATAACACCTGGAGTGGGAAAAAAAGATATCTTAATTGTCTTAATATCTAAATTATATTGCCTCGAACATGGAATTATTTTCCCTAAAAGTTTCTTAGATTGGACTTTCTAGATGACAACTTTTCCGAATTTAACTGCCAGACAAAATGAATGTCATCTACTCCTAAAGAAGGATTAAACTCCACCTTACCAGAGTCTCTTATCATGTCTACTCCTGCAGTTCCCATGCACTGGTCCTCTCCTCCGTAGCCGGATGACAAAGCTGGAACACTGACAAGAACAGTCGTCACGGCTCACAGCGGCCTCAGCGCGGCTCAGGACAGAGTCATCTGGCGGGTCTGGGAAGAGAGACCCGTTATTGTGTAATATTTTTATACTTAGTGCATTAGATAAAGTGATTATAATGGGTTCTTAGAGGCTTTTATCTGCAAGCTCTACAGCAGTTTTATAAAAAATTAATTGTTCTGATGTATAATACATGTTAATTGCAGAAAGGCTCAAATGAATGTTCTTATTTGTAAATATTTTATTTATGAATGAAATTCATCAATGCATTCATTACCTTTTGAAGCACTTCCAAAGTTAACGGAGTCCTCAGCACAAGCAACATATATTAATAATGTAACCAAAAGAAATGATAACACAGCAAAATTATATCTAGGCATTTTGTCGTTTTAATGTAAATTTGAACTAAGAGCCATTTCAGAGTTTCGTTGCTTTTTATTGTCTTAATTTGGGAATTTCCGTAGAAAGTGGAACTTTACGTCCGTCGCACGCGCAGGCCAAAATAATAATAACGATAATGGTTCAGGCACCTTGAATGTTATTATAATTATTGTATTTATTATTTATATAATATCACTATGCACAAAATGTTAACATATATTTTATACGATGCATTAAGTTCGCCAAATGTGCACTTCACGATTTACTTTAATAAAAATACCTATAAAAATATACAATATTGGATGATCTAGAAAAAAACGTTTATATGTATATTTATAGGTAGCAGTGCTTGCACCCGGTTAAATAACCGTTCCGACCACCGACTTTTTTCGATTTTTTTCCCTCTCGGTCAACGATCGGTTAATTTCGATTAAGTTGCAAACAGAAAAAGGCAGTTTTTTTTCAATGAGTATGCTCTTAAACATGTATATAATTCTTAAAACGTCCTCTATGACATAAATTAAAGCAACAGTTAATATTATATAGTGAAAAAAGGGGTTAAGTATATCATTTGTTGTAATATTAAATTTTGCTAGAAGTTTTTGGTTCTATATACTTAAATCAAGTTTTATACAAAAAATATAAGCAATTAGTAATAGAAAATTGTCCTATAGGGTTAAATACGTTCTTTTAAAACAAATTCGACTTATTTTACCCATTTATACTGATACTTACTCTATAGTAGAATACAACACTTAAGTTGTATAACATTATTATGTTACAAAACGTTAATATACCAATTAAAATAATTGACAACAGGCTTATTCTAATATAAAAGCCCTCTTCTTTAAATGTTTACTTCATAACAAATACTCTAAATCGACATATAACTGAGATATTGTGGCACATATCATGGAATCCTCAAGTAAATGATATTTTACTCCAGGCTTCCATGCACATATGCACCTTAATAAAGTAGATTTCGCGCGATCGAAATTAATCGGTGGTTGATCGGGAGCGGACGTTCAAAATCGATCGCTGACCGACGGTTATATTGCAAGCGCTGATAGGTAACCTTTAGTAAAATTAACATACTTTATTATTCAAAATATACATCAATTGTGTTGTTCATTGCCATGTAGATAAATTGCCGTCGGTAAAAACGCGACTTGGTCACGGTCGAATCCACCTAATTACGTCGAAAAATCTCTCGGCGTGCCGCCTGTTTAAAC
The DNA here is from genome assembly GCA_900659605.1 of Tisbe holothuriae. Classification (NCBI taxonomy): domain Eukaryota; kingdom Metazoa; phylum Arthropoda; class Copepoda; order Harpacticoida; family Tisbidae; genus Tisbe; species Tisbe holothuriae. Next base: position 3,541 of record LR140758.1, on the reverse strand, counting down.
ATATAAAACATTCAGAATACACAATGCAGGGGTTGAAAATATTAAAAATATTAAACCAGGGATAAACACATCCTTAAGATACTAAGTTATAAGAGACATAAAGTCATAAAGTCATAAACAAATATAACTTCTTGAATACAGGGTATATTATTTTTCTAGCATATAAAAATTGTCATTACGAGTATACATGTATATGTATATGATAATCAAGATCGAATTATGCGTGACTATTAATGGCTGTCAATTACAACATCTTAAATCACTATTTTAAATTCTTGCCGAACCCGCCCATTCCAAGGATCCATGAATGGCTTCTATCTTCCTTTCTTCTTCTCTTGTGGGACTAAAATGCGACGATCTGTAAGCACTAAAGAACCAAACTTCTTACACAATGATTAAAGATGGTTAAACACGATCAATTGTGCTAGCCAGTCCTTATCTTTAAGAGAGTCAATCTAACCTTAAATGTGCCATTAAGATATAATGTCTCATCGGTAGCGCGGAGTTAGTGCGACAATTTAGACTGAACTTGTTCGAAACCATGAAATCGGAACATTTTCGACTCCAAAAAGAGTTAATTCGACCAGACAAAAGCTTTGGAACTATTTCGACTGCAAAATCGGAATTATTTCGACTTTTTATAAAATAATTATTTCGAATTGTTACAATTAGAATTATTTCGACAATTTATAGCACCTAAGTATATGCAATATGCAAATACAAAATTACATTTCTTATGTCTTCTACTACTGTTAAGTGTGATTGTTTGCTAAGCATAAACTATGACTTAAACTAACAAAATGTATTATTGCTTTTAAGTTAGCTTGATATAACTTTTTAAAACCTTTGCACATTGTATGCCAGAAAAGTAAACTAGTTATTACCAGTATAACTTTGTAATTAAACTATAATACAACATTAACATATATAAACATATTATGTTATAAATATATATACTTTTTTAAATTAGAACTGTATAAACTCCTATTTATAAATTACTTTTCAACTACATGCTACATATATATTACTACATGTAAATATTATTTTAATCCCTTCACCCTTCTGCAGTTCTGCTGTCACTGATGTTTCTGTGTTCTGTCGATATAATTCTGACTTTTTTATTTCGAAAATGGTCTTATAATATAGATGTCGAAATAATTCTGATTCATGAAAGCTGTCGAAATAGTTCCTATTTATGTGTCGCATTAAGTCTTAATGGATTCGAACTAATTCCAAATGAACTGTCGCATTTAATCTGAATTTGCTGTCGAACTAACTGGTGGATTCCGTCTCATCTGGAACCACTGTCTATAGGATGAAAGAGAATAAAGTTTTCTCCTCCTCCTCTCTTACCCAGGATTAAAAAGTTTTGTGTCCCCAACTTATTTCCACTTTCAATGTCGAAAAGAGGCCCTTGACGGAAAAGAAAGAAGCCCAGAAGGAAGAACTTTTAGGGGCATTGTTGGGGGCGACTGTTGAACAGTAGGCAGGATTGGGGAGAATATTGCACAGTGGGCAGGGAGAATATCAGTTTTATGACGGGTATCGGATATAATAAAAGAGTCCCATATTTCAAAGCATGTGGATATTAATCATCCCACCGAATTAAGAAGCATAATATTGGTCAGGATGTGTGAGAATATCTAAGATTGTTCCATAATATTACTGCATATGGTGTCATGGTACGTGGTTTTACAATTGGTACTAATTATTGATGCATACCAACATATTTTCGCATTCCCAAGTACGGATCTGTGTATATTTGTTTGTCATGACAAAATGATTAAGGATGCAATTAAAGACCAGGGAATATATGGGTTCAAAATGCTTTTAAATAATGATAACGCAGAAACTCATAATAGTCAATACATTAATACACTTGCTTTACTCTTCAAAAACTTCCATTTTTTTCTGAAGATAAGAAGGTTAGTGTCAAAAACTTGAACTGTTGAACGAGTGGAGCTAATTAAAGCAGAGAAAACTTTTAACACAGTGCTCAACTCTCTTTTAAGGCATGCATATCACAGTGGATATCCTTTAGTTTTTATTAAACACACTACTACAAGTACCCTATTTCATCAATCCACTGTTAGTAGTAGTGCACTTGATTTAATTATGCTCGAAAATTTAGCGACTTCAAGTGTAAAGTAAGGAAAAAGGTTTCTGAGTTCTTGAGTAGATTTACCGCAACGGCAAAGTTTTGCAGAGCCTAATTCCGTACTAGCATTGTGTATTTTTGTTAATAGAAAGATGCAAATTTACAATCCTTTGAGAATGAATTTGATTAAATTTAAATATTGAGGGTAATTCCTGTAATTATTTTGTCACTCATATAACTGTCATATTAAGGTTTGCAATTTGAGTGTTATATATATACTATTTTTTATGTTGGACTTGGGAGTACAACATTGAGCTTAAGCACCTGGAATCCATGAGTGTACTGTTGTTATGATCAAACCACATGAAATATAACTAAAATATATCAATCAAGCAGTTCAAGCTACACTGCATACTTTCATAATTCCTTTACTTAGTTTTTTTTTTAAATCTTAATATGCATTGTGAATCCTCTTTAACATCTTAATGAAGTTCCATAAGTTTGGCTTAAGTTATGTGGTCACGACCTAAGTTGAATTCGATCAGACTGAGTCCGGTTATTATTCTTTCATCAATATCCCATCTTGGAAGTTCCCATAACTCAAACCATTTTCTGCCAATATCATCATGGGGAATTTATGTCTCCTGAACATTCTGAAGAGATCTGGGTTTCTAAAATAATGAAATCTTACACAGTTGCTTTCCTTTACATTCATATTACAGAACATTATTTGATTATTACATTAAGAATACTTTCATTTTAACTTTTAGTATGTGGGATGCATATGTCCGCATTTTATAAACCGGGCCTTTCACTCGAAAAACGTATATATCCACACGTCGACGTTCTTCAGCCTCTTCAATACCTCAGGGTTCTTCTTACTAAGAAGTCTCTATATGAAGAATGTATATTTTTTGCTCTTCGTCTCAATGTGTGGGAGTATAAGGAGGAAAGACTGCTTATCGAAGGCTGCCAAAAACGCAAAAATAGATACTTAGGTACGTCAGAATGGGTCTAATATAAATAGTTCCTTTAATCCACTTTAGTGTATGTGCTTGTAGTTTAGCAAGGAAGCCCAAATATAGATGTCATGTTGTTGTTTTTGCTTTCCGAGGGAAAAGAACGCGAAGGACTAATTTTCAAGAATATGAAATGATCAAAATGAAAAGAAAAAGTCTTGATGTTAAATACATCTGTTAAGAAACCCTTTGCTAATTGCATTATAAAAACAAAATTTAATAACTTATTTCTGATACTTAATAAATCATTTACTGGTTATTAAATTAGGCTAAGAATGCATTTAACATGTTACTACAATCAGTCATATGAATAAAAAATATAAGCGTTAAACGTCCACCCAAAAATCCGCCGGGCACCCCAACCGGGCACCCACTGGGCACCCACCGGGCACCCTATCGGCCCCCCGATCGGGCACCAACGGGC
>LR140757.1:0-15069 GCA_900659605.1 Tisbe holothuriae | reverse complement strand
AACCCTCCATCCAATGAAACCACCATTTTGTGGCAGTTGACTCGGCGGTCTCGTTACAAAGTAATCACAGTCTCTCGTACACAGCTATTGAGCGACTCAGCAACTCAGCAAGGAAATTAGTCTCGTTATCAATTCCCGCCAAAAGCGGCAAGATGACATTTTAGCGGCAAATTAATCGCATTTAGAAATCACTAATAAAATTTTACAATTACTATACTATTCTCTAGGTACTTTTATTCTCACATTGTTGTACATTAATACAGGTTAGAAAGATGGAATAATTAATAATATATAGCCTTGACGCTGTATAACATTTAGAGTAGAATTCAAGTCTTCCTTATGTTTTTTGTTCTTCCAAACATAATTTTATCTTAAAACCGATTTTGCTGCTGCTGTTGGAACCCCATTTGACCTTGTTGCTGCTGCTGCTGCTGTTGCTGTCCACTATTACCAGGCTGGCCACGCTGCAGCTGCGCCAACAGCTGTGGGTTCTGCTGCATATTAGACTGTTGCTGCTGCTGCCCCCCACCACCCGGCATCCGCATCCCTGGCTGTTGCTGCTGCTGCTGTCTGTACCCACCGGCCATGCTAACATTTGGCGCCTGCTGCTGCATGTAATTCCCCCCACCGGCCATCATGTTGCCAGAGTTGAACCCTTGTTGGCCTTGCATCATTTGCTGCTGCTGAGGCCGGTTCTGCTGCTGGTTAAAGTTGCCTTGTTGCATGTACTGGTTACCGCCGCTGGTGCCACTGTTGCCTGAGCCGCTGTAACCGCTGTTGAACCCGCTTTGGTTATTGCCGCCGGAGCCGAACTGGGCATTCATAGCGCTCATGGCGCCACCGCTACTACTGGCCTGGTTACCGCCTTGCGGCCCTCCGCCGTACATTGCGCCTTGCCCTTGCTGCATACCGCGCATATTCGGCCGCACAGGGTAGGACTGACGTGGTTGAATGAACTGACTTTGGCTGCTCCCGGGTTGGTTCACTCCGCCCTGGTTGAAATACGGGCTGGGCTGCCGCGCCTTAATAATATCATGCAGCACCTGCTTTGTATTGGTCGTGCCACGGGCAGACTGCTGTGAGGTATTTGGCATGTTTTGAGGCGTGCCAAACCGGTTTACTTGCCCGGCCATTGGACCACTTGCCATGTTATTTCCGCCCTGGAATTGCTGATTCTGGTTGAAATTCCCGCCCCCAGGATTGTTGTTTCCCCCACCGCCCATTGGCATATTGTTACCACCCTGGAATGAGGAAGACCAGTTACCCCCGGACCCACCAGGGCCACCTCCCATCTGCTGTTGCTGCTGAGGACCCCCACTGTTATTATACATGGCACTGCCAGGCATGATAATCTGCCCGTTTGGACCCATAATCCGCTGCCCCATTCCAGGTATCATCCTGCTGCCCATCGGCCCACCATACATCGGCCCACGCACTGCTGTCGGCATCCCACCACGGCCCCGGATGACCATCATGCCCTGGTTGTTCATCATGGACCCTGCAGGTCCGTTGGGACCTCCACCCATCGACATCATACCACTGTTGGGGCCACCCATGGGCATCTGCCCGCCAGGTCCCATGGGCATGCGGTTCATCTGTTGGATGTTGCCCCCTGCCATGCCTGGCATACCGCCACCCATTTGCCGCATCATCATATTGCCTTGAGGCCCTCCTGGACCCATGAACTGACCTTGCGGGCCACCTGGACCCATGGGGCCACCCATAGGTTGGTTCATCATCTGCCCTCCAGGTCCCATCATCATACCGCCACCCTGTTGCATCATTCCACCTTGGTTCATCATACCAGGACCCATGTTAGCCCCACCGGGTCCACCCTGCATGCCCATGTTCTGCATGTTGCCATGATGCATATTGCCCTGCTGTCCTTGCTGCCCCTTGTTCCCCTCCATCTTGGCGTCCTTGTTGGCCGGTTCAAGGTCTTCATCGGGCAACTGGGGCGCCTCCAGGTAGTAGGATGACGGGTGTTCGAGCGCGATGGACGCGTACTTGCATTCGGCGAAGCTCTCCTCGTATTTGAAAGCCTTTCGCTCGTGCTTGACTGCGCCGAACCAGGCCCAGGAGAGCGGGGCTGGGTTGCGGTGGCCTTCGAGGACGTCCCATGGGTTGATGCGCTGTTTTTCTGCAACCTGAAGACGACAAAGTTTAACATAAATTACGTTCTCTAAATGCATAATTAGCTTACCTGCAACCCTTGCTTCTTATCGCAGTTGAACCCCTTGACCTTGTTCCCCTTGCCGTCGATGAGCATCCCGAACGGCTCTGACACGATCGCCTCCAGATACACCTTTGTCAGAGGCAGCAGCTGGCGTAGACAGCGCACCGCAGGGTCGGCGTGGCTGGAGTCGCCGATCTCCTTGCGGAGCTTCTTGATGAGCGCGTGGTGGTTGTGATGTCGGCGGGAGGAATCTTCGCTGCGTTCAGACTGGTTCTGAAATACAAACAAATAAAAGTAACGTGTATACCCCTGAAAATCTGCTAATATATCAAGAAAGTACCTGGTCCCTATCGAACACCTGAGTAGAATGTATGAGCGCAGTGAGCATATCCAGCACCGTGGTGAAGAGCTCGGCATTGTTTGACAGGTTTACAACGCCTCTCGAAATGAGCTGGACAAAGAGGGTGCACCATTCAGTCACGGCCGTCTGGCTCTTGTAGATCGAGTCGATCATGCCGCCGACCAGGGACAGGCGTATCTGAATGGCCTCCTGTAATAAACGAAGAAAAAACATTTCAATGATTTGATCATTATTTATTACTTATTATTAATTGAGCACAGTATAATTGAGGTTATTGACCGTGACGAAGAATAATGCTTAAAATAGCTGTTTTTTTCTTCGCCATTTTGTATTGGTGACTCTGAACGTCTTGGGACACTGCGTAGAATCTATTCTTCAGCTCACTGCGTAGAGCCTCTCAGCGTAGAGTCTAGAGTCTTTAGTTCACCGCGTAGAACTGCTGGTGACTCCTTCTAAGTTGCGCTGATAGTGCGCATGCGCAAGAGAGGTTCTGTGCCATATAATACAAATTTACCGGAAAAAAGCAACATGTGCTAATAACAAAGTATGAAGGGTCAGACTCAATACTACATTTTATCTTCTGAAAGGGTAAAGTAGATCATTTGCCATATTGCACGGTACAAACAGAGAAATGATAAAAATGAAGACGTAATAAAAGTGATAAAACCTCTTTGGGTTTGAAATATCGATGTTTTCCTTACCAATAGCGCCTTCCTAGCAGTGGGGTCCTCGTAGTGGTACACCTTCTCCCCCTTGTTAAGACAGAGATAGGTCGACAACTGCGTGTGCAGCGACTGCAGCAGGTTCTCCTTCTGCTCCTCGCGCTCCTTCTTCTCCTGCTTGCCGTGGGCGTCCAACTCACGAAGACACGTCAGGACCAGCTGAAGGAACGGCTGCCCGCCCACGCTCCCGTCCCGGAACTCGTACGTCCCGGCGCGCGACCAGTTGCTGTTTTCAAGCACGTGCGCGGAGACTTTGAGCACGCGGCTCTGGAGGAACTTGAGGTGCTTTACGAGGTGTGGGATGAGCCACACGGACCGGTTACGCCGGACGCGTTTGGTATCAAACTTGACAGGCTCGAGTCCTGGCGGTTCCGGGGCTGGTTTCTTTGAATGGTAGTCGTGTACTTGTTGCCCTTGCCGGTTGCTGCTAACATGGCTGTCGGACTCGACACTCTCCTGTTCGAATATGGTCACGATGGCCTCAGCTGCGGTGTCCAGCCAACCGTCCTTACTCTCAGAAAGCTGTGCGTATGCCTTCTCCTTTAGCTGAGAGTACATGAGGTTCATATCCATGGCTGAGATGCGCAGATTCCACTCATCTAACCGCGTCATGATCTTGGTAATGACCTCTCCCTGTTCGGAGGTGCCCTTGTCGAGGTCCTCCGAGTTGGCTCCTTCGGAGGATGAGTAGCAGATGTATCGGAGGAGTTTTTGAGCGAGTTCTGGGGCGAGCATCTGATCGATGAGGATTCCCTTTTTAATGAGCTCTGATGGGACTTGGAGGCAGCGGGATTTGACCCAGTCCTGGGCGCAGATTTGCTTGAGGGTGTGCTTAGCGAATTCGGGGAGGGACATGCTCTCAAGGCTGCGGACGTTGCTTGCTGAGCCTGAAAGTTACAACAAATTTGTTAAAATAGAAGACACAGCATTACATATTTTTGTAAAATATAAGTAGTGTTTCAAACCATTTTTCAATTTTTTCTAATATGTATTTAAACGGGGACTACGATAGAAGTTTCTCTCGTAGTTCCCGATTTAAAATTTCTGCTGCTAGCTTGTTGTAGCTCTTGTAAGAGAATCGGGACATAATAAAATCAGGTTAATGTATAGCTTCAATTAATAACTAACTCACCGGCTCCAGTATTGATTCCCAGCCCGAAATCATCCTCTTCCATCGGAGTCACACTCTTCTCCTTCCCATCCTTGGCCTTCGACTTGTCACTCATCAGAATGATAATCTTCAAGATCGCAATAATGGCGCCGACCGTGATCTTCCGATGCGCAGAGTACAGCAGATGCCGGTCACAGCTATACTTGATACCGGACGCGTGTGTGCTCGGCCGCGGCATTGGCTGCGGCGACCCCAGAGAGTAGAACAGCGGTTGCCTGGAGTCCACAGATTTGAAGAGCTTGAGTAGAAGGTGGAGACAGAGCCGCGCCCCGCCTTCAAGCGGCGTCTCCCCGTCCTTGTTGTACATCTCCCATGTCTGGAACAGCCCCTCAGCCACGGTGATGACCAGGCACTCCAGGGTGAAGCAGTGCCGTGCAATGAGTATGGACACAAAGATGCCGAGTCTGTTATAGATGGACTGGTCCGAGACGGACACCCTGCTGAGTAGGTCCGGATACCGGCCGTCAGCCCCTGTCGAGCAGAGTGAGGCTATCGCGCCAAGCCACTCCGCGCTGAGCGCGTTGCACTGTGCCGTGAACTCGCAGCAGAGTATCGCAATGTCGTTGAGCTTCTCCGTCTCATTGCACTCGCAGACCTCGAGCAGGACGGCGCATACGAGGTTGTACTGGTTCTGCTGACTCTCCACCAGGAGCTTGATGGTCAGCGGGTCGATTTGCTTCTTTGGATTGGCGATGTAGTCCAGACCGAACTTGCGGTCCGTGACCGGGCCTGATGACTGAGCCGGCTCCGCGCTGATGAGCTTCTTAACATCTGACAGCTGCTTCTCCTTGTGCTTGAGTATTGAGCAGTTTGAGCTGAGTTCGTAGAGATAGACGAGGATGCACCACTCTGCGCTGTTGCAGTCGACGAGGGATTTGGGGAGGTCGCTGCTCGAGCTGGAGCTGCTCGGGAGTTTGGGTTTGTAGGCGATGCGGCTGAGTTGGTCGTAGACGGAGGTCACGTCCGAGGGGGAGAGGATCAGGATGGAATGGTACCTGAAAATTAATAGATTTTTTATGGTGATTGCTGATTATTTCTTGATAGTGAGTAGTCACATCATGGAAGTATAATGTTTAGTATAATACAGCCATGAGTCAAATAGAAAAGTAAAATTGTAGTTGTTTTAGATTTCAGCCTTCATTTGCATAGAATTTGTAAAATTTTATATTAAATTCCCATTTTGTAGAAAGATATTAAATATTTCCTGCTTACCTTCGGAGTACTCCAACGACATATAGCGCTAGGGACGTCGTGTAATTCCGTGTGAGAGTGGATTCCCTCTCCCTCAACTGGGCTTCAACCGTGGGCAGCTCCTTCAGAATGGCCATGCTCCAGTCAAGCATCTCCTATAACATATTTATATTAATAGGAAAATTCTTTAAACTAGATCTTTAAGAGTATTAATTCATGTTTTCTTTTCATACCTGAATGTTGAGCGCCATCCCGCTGAGATCCATTAGGAATGAGACGTACTCAGCCACCGGCAGGTAGTTGGCTGTTCCCGCCGAGAACTGGGACAACATCTCGAGTACGGCCAGACCGCAGGCGTGTGTTACAGCGTGTTGGTCGTAGTATGACAAGGACTGAAGACGTTAAATATACAAATATTAACATGGATAAGAAAGAACTGAGGTGTTGAATTTGGCTATAATTCGTATTCTTTTGATACTATTTTATAGAGATGTGCGGGTACCCGGATCCGGATCCGCGGATCTGGCCTGGATCCGGATCCGGACCCGAAATTTTTAGGATCCGCCGCGGATCCGGATCCAGGGTTTTATTTAGTAAATCTCTGCTTCTGAGGAACTTTGGCAAAATATAAAAAAATATTTTGACCATGCTCTATTGCTCTTGAATGTTGTAGTTAATGAGTATTGAACTGCTGCTTAACCTCAAGTACAATAATCTTCTTCTATAAGCTAGTTTACCATAGACCTACCCATAGCTATATCTACATAGTAGTTCAGTGGATCCGGATCCGGATCCGCGGATCTAAGCTGGATCCGGACCCGGATCTGGATCCGCCAAAAATCCTGGATCCGCACATCTCTACTATTTTAGTAAATATAAGTTGTGCAAGCATTTATAAATTACTTTCAAATGGATAAAAAATTAAAAATAGTTTTACAGTGCCAGTTGTTACTTTGCTCGAAAAGAAATTCCATTTGTTCTTCGGCATGTGTAAATAAAATGTGTACCTGGAACTTTTGTGCCACATTATCAAACATAAAGTCTGACTTTGTATGCTTCTTGACTCTTCCCCCTTCGGACACGTCAATGGCAAACTTCTTGCTGAACAGCTTCAGGATGTCTTTTTGAAGTTTTTTGACGGTCTTGGAAGCCTCGACCTTGCCCTTGCCAGCGCCGTAGAGAAGGACATACCTAGAAAGTAAGGTCAATTTTATAATTTGATTAAAACTAAGCAGAATTGTAGAACAAAGAAAGTAGTAATTTCTTTAGCATTTTTTTCTTGTTTTACTAATGTCATATTATTTCTTGAAATTTGCTATCATGTAACTATTTAGTGAATTCGTAATGTCTTCCTTAAATGTGGACTAGCTACGACTATAATGTCATTATCATCAATAATAATCCTCACCTCTGGTTACAATCATGCACGCTCGCCTCATCCGTGGGCAGCGGAAAGTGATACACAAACTGCATATGCCGGGAACACCTCGAAATATCCGGCTTCACCTCAGCCCCGCCAGCAGACGTCGCCTTGGTCGGCAGCGCAAACGGATCACTCTCCAGCTGATTCTGATCCTTGATCTGATTCAAAATAGAGTTGATATCCTCATTAATGGACTTGTCCTCAAACGACCCGTCCGCGTCCTCGTCATTGTTCCGACTGGTGTTATGGGATGAGGATGTCGTGCCTGCCCTGGGATCGCAGATTCCGTGGGACAGGTCGCCGCGGCTGATCAGCTGACACATGTACATGTCGTGGGAGAACACGTCATGATTGATCAGCTCGTTGAAGAGCAGGACGAGGTTGGAGAACTCGGCACGGGACTGGGCGACGGTGGGCGCGTCCAGGTCGAGGTATTGGAATAGCTGGGTTTGGAATACTGGCGGTCCGACGATGTATGTGTCGTCGTCGCCCTCAGGGCCAGGGACTGGGACTTGGACCTCTGACTGCCGACGTTCGAGAAGTAATGCGACGACGAATGCGCGGTGCTCCCCAGATCGCATTGATGTGACAGCCCATCGGCATAGTGTATGCACGAGCGTATCCTCATCATTTGCGCTGCAAAACAGCCGCGAATACAGGCTCTCCAAGCAGTTTGCAGCGGTGTCCATTCGGTCAAATGCATAGCTGTCTAGCTCTTCAAGTATTGACAGAACTGTATTGACATGCCGCTGGTTCTCTAAATGCTGCTCTCCCGACCACTTTGCCTCAGCCGACATGCTCCGTTCCTTGATGGCGAGCTCACACTGTTTGATGCGGTGCCTGTGCGCCTGGTTGCTCTCCCGTGGTGGCATTGGCAACCCTGACGGGCCGCAGTTTGGTAGCAAGTCTAGCGGCGATGCGAGGAGGGTTGACGGGGTCTTGTTCTCCCCAAAGTAGTGCCACACGAGCGCGGTCGGGCACTCTAAGGTTATTGTCTGGATGATGGCAGACAGTCCAAAGATGATAAAGCGGGTGTAGCTGTCATCCATGAGCTCAATGAACGCCGCCATGACGGGGTGCGGGTGCTGCTGTTCCCCGCTGCTATTACTATTCCCGCTGTTGATCGCTTCGGTTTCGTTCACCAGATAGGTCACCTTCTTAGCGCACTGGAACGCCAGCTTGCGAGAGAGCAACTCAATCCGAACGAACTCGCGGACGTAGGCGATGCCGAGCGGGAGCACGAGGCGCATCTGGGGCTCGTCCGGGTAGCGGCACTTTTCAAACAGCTCCAGGATCCATTGAAGGAACTCTTGCCGGTCGAGGAGTCCTTGGAAGTACATGGTCTCGCACAGTTGGACGCCGAACATCCAATGCTTGTATGCGGCTGTCTGGTCCGGGCGGACGGGCTCTTCCGGGGGATTCGGCCCTGCCGCCGCAGCCGCAGCAGCACTAGAACTGGAGCTGCTACTCTGTATTGCAGCACTGATCTCCACCATCTGATCCTTCATAAACCGGACGATAACACTCGTCCACTCTACACTGGCATCCGGCACTTGCCGCTTCTTGGTCTTGTTCGTCTCGGCCATGTTTGCCGCGTAGGCAGCCGTCATTTTGACAAACCATACCGCTCTCAGGACTGGCACATCGAACTCTGACAGTGTGAGCAGAACCTCATCCCGCTTGTTAAATATGGGCACCTTCTTTGCGAGGAGTGGCAGCGGTTTGTTCCCGGCGAGGTCTCTGAACCAGACGTCCACCGCCGCCTTGTTCTTCCCAGTCACGAGCCAAAAGTGGTCCTTGGTGTTGAGATTCTGCCTCCTTTTGCCCGTGTCTGGGAATGTGTTGGCCTCCTCCTTACGGCCCTGGATCCCCTTGAGCTCCTGCAGCACCTTTGTAGTGACGAGTGCCGCTGCCCTGGACGAGGCCGATCCGTACTCATCTGACACGAGTGCTGAGTAGGACTGTGTGAACCCCTGTTTGACGTGCACTGCTGTGAGCTCGTCCTCCTTCTGTGTCGGGGACTGTGGGTAGACGTCGGGTGCGCCCAATCCGCTGCTATTGGACGACGGTGCAGCCGATGATTGAGGTGCCCCGGGTGTGGATGGCGTGCTGCTGACGCGGCTTGATGGTGGTCGCAGTGCGCGGCGGGCGTCCAGGGGGAGGCGCACCGGCATCGTGGCAAGGGAACAGCAGGGAACGGTGGGTTATTAACGTTATTCACTTTATTTTGACTGAGTTTTAGAATTTACTTTCTTTTCTTGCGTTGAAGCTGAGGAGTGGAAAAGGTTGTGTTGCGTTTTGGAGCTCGGCTCTTGAGGATAAAGGAAGAGTGCTAGAGAGGCGACACCTTGCGGGAATAAGATGAAACTGATGGAGACTTTTCTATGATATTGGTCTCACTCAAAACAAAACAAACTAAAGTGTATTATACGTCATTTACTCTTGTGAAAAGTGGTTTGACCATTTTAGAGCTTCTAATATCCCTACTTTAATTGTTAGTTTATTGCAGATGTCGCTCCACCTGAGCTGTTTCCCTCTATAACTCCGTCCTCCCTCTAGCGACGAAAACAAACCTGGATTCCCGCTCAGCCCATTTCGCCCAACGCTCAGCTTGGGCTGCCGAGACCACGCACACACTCACTCACTCACTACTCACCCAACCCGTTTTGCTGCTACTGCCACTACTGCTGCGATTCTATCATTTCCCTCAGCAGCTCAACAAAGCTTTTGCCACCAACAAAAACAGCGGGGGAACAACTACTCACTACTCAGCAGTCAGGCAAGACCACCAGCAATAACATCAACAGTGCCGACGCCCATCCTGCGCCCCGATTGCGCCCACTCTGCGCCTATCATGATGAACGGCCAGCAGCAGCAGCAGCAAGCAGGCAGCTGCGCCCCAACATTCACCACACTCACAGCGCTGCCGCCGGTCACCGCAACGGTGGCCGCGTCAATGCCGCACATGTCGCAGCAACAGCAACAACCGCAGATGATGGAAATGACGCAGATGATGCCGCAGCAGATCGTGTACGCGGCCGCGCCTGCGACTGCGGCGGTGGTGGTGGGTGTGCGGCGAGGGCGCGAGACGCGCCGCTGTTCCGACCCCGTTCGTGCTCAGCATTTGTGGGATGCCATCAAGGCGGTTCGGGCGCAGAAGCAGATTCCCGCAATTACAAGGATGTCCAGATATATGAACAGGTTCTACCAGATTAAGAAAGGTAAACATGACACCGTAAAAAACGTAAAAGCGTCTACAGATCTTGCTTAAAAGTAATTTCGGCTCTAGTTAGTCAAAAACTGGAATGTGTTATACCTTAATTTCTAAAATAATAATAAAAAGGAAACAAGCCTATTTTACGAACGTTAACACTTTCCTTAGAACCAAGGATATAACTTAAACATCCTTGCTTATAACGGTAACTATACATATACCTACAGTTGTGGAGAATCATTAAATTGTGCATAAACTTGTCATTAACCTAATATGAATCTTTTTTCTTCTTTCAGATGAGACTCAGCGTGTGATGGACGCCGCCGTCGAGGACAATCTCATCAAGCTTGAACGGAAGGTTGGCACCAAAGGCGCCAAGAATGGCATTGAAGAGAACGCATACAGACTGCCAACGACGGATATGCTCGCGAGGGATAGACATGACTGGTAAGCTAAGACGTGGAACCCGAGCTTAAACATTTTTTTACAAGAAAATATCTACAAACTATCCAGGTCACCACTTTTAAGTATAGAACTGCAGTAATTTCCAGATTATAATTAAAGAGACAGAGTAGTAATGGGCGTCGTATTCCCACTCATAGGACATATATACCGTTGAGTAATTAAGAAAAACTTATAACGTGCTAAGTCCTAGATTATTGGTGCCTTTTGAAATGCCGTAATTTTTTATTGGTATATTACTTTTTTAGGTACTGCTTCCACTGCCACTCTGGCGGCGAGGTCCTCCTCTGCGAGGGCTGCCATCGCGTGTACCACGAGACGTGCGTCAAACGCGAGATGCTCAACAATGGAGACGACGACGATGACGACGATGAGGAGGAAGAGCTGGGAGCGAATGGGGATTGGTTCTGCTCAATATGCAAGGTAAAACCTGCTGTAAGACCAAATGAAGAGGGGGTTACTCTCATTAAAATTGCCTCAAGATTTAGATTTTGAAGAAATATGAAGGATTTTGTCCCAGAAAGTATTATTATGCTAGATAGATACTCCTAACGTTATCATAAACATGTTCTAACTCTGTTTAATATTTCAGAATCTCCAATCCATCCCCGATGCTTCCAACAACAAACGCGATCGCAAGGACCTGAACCACTTGCTCCGGATTCTCTGCAAGAAACTCAAGGAGAAGCTGCCGGACAAGCTGTTAATGAGGGAGGTTCCGTTGCAGCCAAAGAAGGAGGTGATAGAGGGAGCTATGGATGACCCAGTAAGTAATGTTCTACATATTCGACTACTACTCCTCTACAATGCATAAAAACCTTCCCAATGTTTAACCTGTCTCTCTTTTAGTATGAAAAAGACATTAAAACTATTTATGATTATAAGATGACAATAATATGATAAACCTTACAATAAATATAAAACTTGTCTTTCCTTCAGCTACCGGAGGTCAAACAAGAGCTGGGTGAGAGTCCAGCCCACGGTTCCGACATTCAATACCAGCGAATCCCCCGTAAGGTGGAAGAAACCGAGCCATGGAGGGCGACATTTCTGCTCAAACAATTGGTAAGTTATTAATGAATTATTAGGTAACTTTTTGTTACTTGTATACATTTTACAGATGGACCTAAACGACGTTGAAGAGAAATGCAATTCGAACCAATACCGAATCCCAGACGAGCTCCTTGCCGACGTCCAACAAGTCGCGCATTGCTACATCATCTACCACGGCGTGTACAGCCCGATCGCGGACAAGACGCGGCAGATGCTGCGGGATTGCACCGCGGATATCAAGGAGCTGCGGCAGTGTCGGGACTGTTATAGATACGCGCATGATACGAGTGAAAAGTATTTCTTCTGTCTGCCGTGTCGACCGTTTCATGATTTGGTGTATGCGAAGCAGAAAGGGTTTCCGTACTGGCCAGCTAAGGTGAGATTACATTTAAAGCATATTTTATCCAAGTTAATATTAATGTTCTATATTTCAGGTTGTCGGTGACGGTCCTAACGGCGCATTAGAAGTCCGCTTCTTCGGAGGCTACCACCAGAAAGCCACAGTGGACAAGCACCACATCAAACCCATCAGCATCAACATCCACACACTACAAGTCAAGAGAACGTCCCTGTGGAACAAAGCCTCCGAGGAGCTTCGGAAGCACCAAGACCTCGTCGCCAAGGTCAAAGCAGACCCCGGAGAGGAGGAATTCTGCAAAGACCCGTACGGGAACCCATCCACATCGGAGGAGCTCAAAGCCCAGCTCAAGGGAGACCAAGACTCCTCGGAGGATGATTCGGAGGCGGCCGACTCTGAAGCGGAGATTGAGATGATGCGCAAGATGGAGACCAAGCTGATGACGCCGCCTGCGCTTGCTGCGGTGGCTCCGACGCCGCCGCCTCCGAATGGGAATCCGATTGCCGCGGCGCAGAGGATGGCGCTTGCCGCGGCTGCGACGACGCCCGCGGCAACAGCAAAGACAGTTGTTGGGGGAAAGAAGGGCAAGAAGCGGAGAAGGGTGAGTGGTGTAACTATTCACAGTGGGTTCATATACTTCGTTCGGAGGAGTTGTAGAAGCCCTAGCGCCCTCACTATATCCTGCTCGGAGGATATGATATTCTAATTATTCTTTGATTTTATTAACAAGTTTGTTCAAAACTATTTTCCATAACATACTAAAATGACATGCATTTCTAGACGTTTAGAATTTCTCTTAAGATCTTACATGAGTCAATTACGTACTTGACTACTTGTCTTCCGAATGCTCGGAGTCTCTTAAGCCCATTCCTCCGACCATGAGTACTCCGGCCACGAGTACACCGACCTCGAGTCCTCTTCCGAATGGATGATCTTGAGATCGTACCCATACGAGTCCTTGTTACAACAGAAGCAGAGGAGCGCGCCTCCGAAGCACATGACCGACAGGACTCCGAACGAGATCTGCATCCACATGCACACCTCCGAGTCAATCCAATCCGAGTTGGAACTGGTGATGCGGAGGAAGGCGATGGCTCCGAGGAGACCCAATCCGAGGGTGATGCCGACCGTGGTGCAGAGAGCGACCCTGAAGAGAGTCCTCTGACGGGAGAGCTCGGAGGAGGGGTAGAAGTAGTGACTCGGAATCACCTCGGAGGTCATAGGGATCGGACGGGATTCCCATTTGGTGTGCTTGGTGGTGTCCATGGTTCGGAGGAGTGCACCGTTGGAAGTAGAAGTAGTCGTCTCCTCGGAGGCGGGATTGACGTGATATTCGTGGATCCGCACGGTCTGCTCGGTATTTCTCGCCAGACTTTTATTGTTTTGAGCAGGGTTGCCAGTTTATTTTTGAAAATATGTCCAAACTTTTCATAGAAGTCCAAAAAGTGCGCAAGAAATGTTATTTAGATATAGCACATGGCCCTAAACAGCAAGATCTTGACAGTCAAGACTTCGACTCCAAATAAACGCCCAAATTCTTTATATAGTGGATGGATGGAGCCAGAGGTCCCAATTTTGCTATTTTATAGAAGCAGGGCTGCCAGCATTTGCGCTGAAAAATGCCAATTAACATCAATTGCTTTCCAGAAGAGAAGACAGTGCAGTAGAGATCGACATCGAGCTAAGCAGTGGTCGTACGTCCCCTACATGGAAGACAAAAAGGCTTTTCGTGGTATCCGGTTCGAATGGGCCTGCAAGATTGCACTTTTGGTATTTAACTGCGGTTTTATTAGACCTTAAGAACGTATCATCATAACTCCAGTTTGCAACAATTGTAAAAAAGCTTAGATAAACTGACACTTAAGTAAACCAGCAAGTCTTTCCGGTGGACCCAAATCCTCCACTTGCCAAGTTCTTAGAGCAGACTTCCTTTTAATACACCCGGAAGGTTGACCACGAATTACTCCAGAACCTGAATATGAATCCAACCTGTGGCTTCCCGATCACCCTCCTTCCCACCGCATCCCCCGTCTGAAGGACGTCGATGTCGTGCAGTGAGATGACCCTCCTGTGGTGCAAGTATTCGTTTTCGCAGAGGTAGCGGTTGACGCGCACCACCGAGAACAGGTCAAACTCTCCAGCGTAGCGGTAGAGCACGTGGGCTTGGCTGTTGTTCGGATAGAACTGGCCTCTGCCGTTGCAGTAGACGCCGTCGGAGACGTGCAAGCGGTAGAAGTCTTCGCCAGGAACCTTCCTCATGGCCAGGATCTAGGAATGGAACGTATGTTGGATAACAGCTAGGACTGCTATAATTTTGGTCTTGGTCTTTACCTGCAGAACTGGCTTCTCCGTCCTATTTCCGTCCGGATCGAACATGGTCTTGAGGGCGCCCGGGGTCAGGGACACGGACGACTGAGGCAGGGACGCCATGGCGATATCCAACTTGGAGTACGAGTGTGTCTTGTGCTGCGGCGATCGAGATGTCGGAGGGCACGTGAAAAACCTGAGCACGGATCTCCGAACAGACCAAACTCCGAAGGAAAGAGGCTGAGTTTAACAAGCACTGAGTTCATAATTCATAGGCTCTTAGCCCAGTTAGATCCACATAAATACTATAGCAAGCAATGCTTGCTATAGTACTTAGATCCACAGTGACTCAGTGATGCGACTCGGTGGTGGGAGCTAGTAGTCAAAGAGGTTAGAATAAATATATTTCTACTTCTGTGCCGGTGGTACAATCAAGCTGAGGCTGAGACAAAGAGAGAAATTCGAAGTTTTCGAAATTGGAAACCTTGGAGGAAAGAAGAAATATGGAGGCGTAGCAGTGATTTCAGCTGCCACATTTGAAGGAGCTCCTGGTACTTTTGGCGTGCGCTCGTGGTACTTTTGGCGTGCAAGGAGGCAACTGCCTAGGACGGGAAATGACTCAGTATGAGTT
>LR140756.1:0-15053 GCA_900659605.1 Tisbe holothuriae | reverse complement strand
CTTCCTTTTTAACGCAGCGCCAGGCATGCTTAAAGACATGCGAGTGAAAACTTTTCTTTTGTAATCTGATCTTTAGGGTTCTCTCTCAAAGTTTGCAATGTTCCCAGGCGTTTCCTGGCGAGGTATGTACCCCGCAATAACAACATTAAATATCCCTATCATTTTCATTTTTGCTCACAAGCTCCAAAATCACCCAAGACACAATTTATTGACAATTTTTGGCTTTCTAAAGGGCCTCTCATTTTTGTAAATTTGCCACTGCATCAAGCGCAACACCCACTACTACAACTGTAAACGGGGGCACTGCATCTGCAAGGACTGCTACCAGCCGCAATTGCCATGCCCGACCTGCAGAGGAGGATACCACAGTCCGATTGGGAGGAAGTTTGTCATTGAAAACATCATCGAAGAGGACAAGACATTGATCCATGACTGCAAGTATAATGTGTGTCACTTTAAGGCTAACATTGACCAGATTGTGCTTCATGAGCAGAACAAGTGCATACCGTGCCAGGACACTGATACCGGCTATTTGCATTGTAGTCACGGTGGATGCCAACATCAAATGCCACCCTCAACCATGGCGACCCATCTAATCGATGACCATAATTAAGAGTTTACACAGACAAAGATGATACACGCAAAGTGACGGGAGTATTTAATGGCAAGGATAAAAGATTTCATGCCATTATTTTGCCCGATGCTGAGGACAAAACTAAGTTCCTTTACCCAGCATGGTATGGACCAACGGAATTTCGACCACACCTAATATAGTCTATCTCCTTGGTATGGACGAAGTGACCGACCGACCAGCCGATGATATTCTCTGGTTCTGTCTAAAGTCAAACAAGACACAGTCAAGTATTCACAAGAAATCGAAAGCTTTCCAACGAGATATTGTGGAGGGGAGCAGCGGATGGAGTGTCACAATCGGAAGAAACCCAGGAGTAACTTTTTTGCAGGAACAATGATTCGGATTACAGTGATTCCCTCAAATAAATACAGACTTGGACGCGATTTAACTAAATTATTATTAGTATTACTAAAATCTAAATATTATCACAGCCTCTCTCCTTCATTCCTCATTGATTTTGTCGAAGCCACGACGATCTCATCCTCCTTGAGACTCAGCTCCTGCTCCTTTCGGCGCCTTTGCCGACCTGAGCTCCTGTTCTCGTCGTCCGTGTAGACGAACGAGATTGAGTCGCCGCCGGATGACGACCGCCGGACGTCCAGAGGCTTTGAAGGGGATGAAGACGAGTCAGGCTGACGCTGTTTCATGTCGTTGTCCAGGGATAGTGTGGAGTGGAACGTGGAATGGGCGTGATACATTCTGAAATAATTACGATAAAATTAGTTAGCTTAAAATATACTGATGATATCATACGTTACATACGTCTCACCTCGACTTTTCCGGTAGCCGTTCATCCCTCTTACTCCCAATATCATGTGAGCTCCTTCTCCGTCCCCCTCTGTGCTTCCGCCGCCTTGAGGGCGTGTCAACCCCAACACTCGACCGTCTCCGGGTCATCCGATGATGATCCCCTTGCTGGTGCTTCAAGCTCGATTGGCTGCTTCTGAGACTTCGCTGGCTGCGATACGGTCCCGTGAATGATCCGTTTTCAGAGCTCTGTTCCAGCTCCCAGCGGCGGTGGCGCTCCTCAGCTTTGATGATGGAGATGCGCCGATAGCGTTCCTTTAAATACAAGTTTATTTTTATCGTTACCGAGTTCTACTTCTAAGCATTTAAACAGACCCTTTGAAATATTTCAGTTAATTAAAGAAGCATGCCAAAACAACACAAATCTCATAGGAAGCTGTTTTCAGGTTAGATATTTACTTGTAGTCCGTTTCATGGTATCTTACGTTGTATCGTTGTAGTTCCGCTTTGATATGATCACTCCGTGCCGTGCTGCACCTCTCAGCCTCGAGGTCAATTCTGCAGGTGCCTTGGAGGGAGGTCTGGCTCGTCAGAGGGCTCACTTGGCTCTCACGAATTTTACTGGAAAATATATTTTAACAAGTTGTGATTGTAAATATTTTCTTTTTATAATAACCTGATTGCCTTATATCGACTTATAACCACTGCCGAATGGTAGCTGGTGAGTAGTGTCATAATTCCGAACATGACTGCATTTGCAATCTACAATCATAAATCACCTAACGGCATATCTAATTATATAGCTTATCCGTACCTGCAATTCTCTCATCTCCTCATACCCAGCCTTGTTCGGATCGTTGAGCCTGAGCTGAATGTCGTAGTCACTCAAGTGCCGGATACTCTCATTCTCAGCAAATGAGAAGTGATCCCGGCCGAGTCCGACCCAGAGGGACATCCGGAGGCTGTACAAGAAGTACAACGGCACATGCATCACACCGCTAAGAATCCAACTGAAGAAAGAGATGCATTACGTGGGCTCTTGTATAAGTTTTGAAGTTCCTTACAGCATGATGAAGCACGTATTAGTGTGGTATTCCCCGAGGAAAAGGAGAATGTCCATCGATACCATGATGCCGACCATGATGAGGGCAGTGCGCTCAACGTTGATACCGAGAATGGACATCTGTCGAAGAACAATTGTGATTAAAGCAACTCTTGAATGTGCATTAGGAGGAGCCCAAGTTTAAGATTTGATATTGTCTACATAAAGTTAGTACTAAATATGTTCTTCTTCTGAGGGATTTAAGCATACTTTTTAGAAGTGTTAAGGGTTACTTACTTGGAAGACAAAGTCAATGATGGCGACGATGTATGTGGCTGATTCAAGATCGAGCCTGAAGCAAAGGAGATAGCAGTGGTTCATGCACATCTTTAATCCATTCTTGGCATCATATTAACACTTTCAACAGCAACAAATTTAATAATGTCCTCAAAAGTGACCAAACATTATTATATAACGACATATTGGGTCTTCACTTCACTGACAAAAGTTTGTGCATTGATTTGCGGACCATTTCAACAACTGTCCTTGTCACCTTTTCATCCAAAAATTAACTTGAAGGATTTTCATGTTTTATTGTTTATTATGCTTTTGTCCTTTGGCTTTCTATCAGATATTAAATATCGAATAGCGTTTGCAATTAGATTTAATATGTCCGTCGACTCCTTCCTTTCTCAAAACTGAAGGGCCGATCATTTTATATTTAAAGCTGAAACGAAATACAGTCTGTGTACAATAATTTGTTATTCCTTCTTAATACTTCCCAAAATAGACCTTTTGAGGAATAATTTATTAGATATAGAAGTAATTCAGTATTCATTGCAGTAATATGAAAATTAATGCTGTTTGGTCACATAATGTCAATTTAGGAAAGTAAAACTCAATTTAGGAAATTATAGCGTACATATCCACTGTACTACTTTAACAATGCACCATATATAATATACTCGTATATGAGAAAGAGCTTACACCTTACACGACCGTCTGACAAGTTAATAAGAGTCCTCATTTCTTATATTTTCTCACTCAGAAAACGCATGCAGGAATAAAATATCTTCACTCCCGATTAAACCGTTGAATAATTAATCCACTATAATCGGTATTTAATTCTCTTCTCTTTATATTCATTGTTTATCTATCGAGCGAGCGCGTCCGCGGCCTCCTGACGCTTTTGCAGCGCGTACGTGAGGAAGCTCGCGAGCCAATGCGATCCAGCGTAGTCGGCGCCGATCACGTAGTCCTTGGACTCGTTCATGTGGTTGTCGGCCATGGCGAACAGATGGAGCCTAGTCATATAATGTTACTACTTGCTTATATACTTGCTTGTATAATAACAATTAAAATGCACTGCGTACCTCTCCTGCTCAAATGTGTCCTTCGGCAGAATCGTGACCAGCGAGTACATGTTCCAGGCCCTGGAGAAGTTGACCCCGTCCAGATGCACCAGCTTGCCATCAGTCCTGTCAAGTACGTGACCCGGTTCAAGGTCAAACGAAAGGTCAAACAGCTCAGGCTGGAAGTTTTGCAGCCAGGCGGCGGACGAGGCGCCCTCCAGTCGGGCCCACAGGTCCGCCTCTTGGAGACACGGGGAGAGGAAGTCGGACCCGGAGGGCTCCCAGCCAACCAGAGGGCAGTTCTCGTCGTTGCCAAAGTGGGAGGTCACATTGTGGCTGATGAGGTCCACGAAGGCGGTGTCTCCAGTGGCTATTAATCAAATCAACTATTTAATACGCTTATAATTCGGATAATGATATTAATTATTGAATACCTCTGGCGTATTCTAGAGCAAAGATGAGTCCAAAAGCAGTGTTGGGATGCTCTCCAGTCCTCTGGGGATAGACAAGGGATGGGAGGAAGTCCTTGTACTTGGACACGATGAGGTCAGCCAACGGCTGCAGAGTGGAGCTCCATCCTAGAGTTTTAATCAGTATTAAAAGGTTGCGTGAATCTTCAGTCTTAAAAGCGGGTGAATTACCGTGCTGAGCATCAAGCGGACTCGCCATGAGCTCCTGATGCAGCTTCAGCAGCCACGCCCAGCCGTACGTCCGCTCAAAGATCTTGTTCGCCGAGGACTGGAACACGCCCAGCTCGCCCTGGACCTTGATAGCCGTGAACTGGGCGTCAAACACCTGAGCGACGGTGTCGGCCAGCTCGGTGTCTGGGAATTGGTTGGCCACGGAGGCCAGGAGCCAGTGTCCATGGACGGCAGAGTGCCAGTCGAAGCAGCCATAGAAGATTGGGTGGAACGCCTATTGGACACGTTTTACTTTTTCAACCCGGATGTATGATCTCAATACTTACTTGAGGAGATTTTAAGTCATCGTCGCTCTCATAGGTCAACCCGAACTTGTGGGCATACTCCGTCTGGTAGCAGTCCAGGGGTAGCTGAGCCAGCGCCACTGCGGTGTCATAGTCCAGGATGAGGTCCGTATTCTGACCCAGAATCAGAGCCGGTAAGACGAGAAGGAAGCTGAGTGATCGCATCTTGGATGTCTCCAATAGACTGGCTGCTTATGGTACCAAGACTGGTTTTAAGCTTTCCTTTTCGGTCCGGTTGCTAACCTGTTTATGACAATAGATCGTTGAACCTGACTTGTACAATTTTGTTTTGATTGTGTGGGTTCATCATGGATAAATAATATTATCTTGCTCGTTAAACTGTGATGAACATAATATTGATAATGCAAATCCCTTTTTTACGAATTAGTTTGCATATTTTAGTCATTTGATATTTTGTCATTTCACCATTTTCATCTGAAAAACAAAATTCGTCATGTATTCGAGTAAGCATAAAACTCTTTTATTATTGTAAAAGACGTTTTGCTTGTAAATCTAACTTTATCCTGGAATTAACTTGTCATGTTTGTCGTACGATAACTGAGATCAATTTATATTGAAAGCTATTTAACAAACATACTCGACACTAGCATTTCAATAGCAGAGAAATTAAAAAAATGTATGGAGAAAAACAAGGCCTATACAACACTAAGGTTACCCCGTGTGTATATATATTTGAATTTTCCGGTTTTCCCGCCTTCGCTTATGATTTTAAACCCATGAATCATAGGAGACTGAATACTGAGTTTCCCAGCATGCTTGCTGAGGACTCAGCCGCAGCAAAGGCCTCATTTAAACTCAGTTTTCGCTTATGATGTGCTCCAGGCATAGACTTAGTAATAACAATATTATTACCGTCTATGGCTCCAGGCAGCCCGCCTAAAGATTCACACGGGGGAGGTTTGGAGAAAAAGGAACTCGTTAAAAATGATATGACATGCATGCTTATCAAGCAAAGAAAGGATTTTGACATTCTTCTCCTACATGGAGGACGAAAAAGTTTCGCGGTCCACGATATGAACATGTACGTACACATGAGTAGTTAACTGATTACAAAACGGAAGAATAATGAATATGATACGTAAGGAATGCTGCTGTTACATGAATGCTTCAATGTACCACTCTTCAAGAATTACTCAAGTAAAACGCATACAGAAAACCGAATAAGATGTCAGGTGAAGAAATTGAATCCCTCCGTGAGAGGTTCGAAGAGGACCCCACGACCGCCTTTGAGGAGCTCTGCACCATGGCGGACAACCTCATCATAGAGAAGGAGGAAGCGCGTGCAACGGCCGCAGCCCGGTTTGAGTTCATGAAGGAACGCAACACCCACATCAGGGAGAAGGGCCGCCGGCTGAGGGCAAAGTATGTGGCCATGTGTGAAGCGTACAATACCCTGTCGGAGGAGCTGCATGATAGGAGTGATAGTAGCTCCAGTGAGGAGGAAGAGGATGATGGAACTTGCTCCATTATGTAGAGTTAATATTGGGGGAAATGATTTAAATAAAGATTTGATTTGCATTTCCATTATTTCTTTGAAGCTTTACTGCTAAAAAAGAATGAATATCTGGGGTAAAGTGGGGTTCTTGGTACTTATTTGTCTGGAGACAATAATAGCATTTCAGACTTTCTTGCGAACTTCATGTCTTGCATGATATATGCGGCCTCTCAAGTCCAACGTTCTAGCTTTAGTCTCCGTGTGATTAATTTGTCCTTCTCCTCAATGAATCCATTAAGCCACGCTGCGCACTTCGTCATTGTTTGCTTGGTGTCAAAGATAGCGGCGTTCCATTGATTAGCACAGAGATAGCTAGCGATGATGCATTAAATAAGTGTTGGGCTTCCATCAAGAGAATGTTTGCAATGTTTGCAGTTCCGTATACTGTATGTACGATTTATTGATTAATTCGAAAAATGCATTTAATGTGTAATGTCAACAGATAACCTCGAAAATTAAGTTACAAAAATGATCTTGAATGAAGTTACTTTAATTCATTTCGTTCATAGCTTAATATCGTATTCTAAAGATAAGAGACACATTTGTTGACTTTCTAGCTAGGAAGTGAGCTCAGCAGCCTTAATGATTAACATATATGTACATTCGCCATGATCAAGAGATAGAACTTCCAAGGCACTGATAAGAGGTCGGGCAGATTTATAGTACATATACAACATTGGGGAGAGACTTTCCAGCAGTTTGTGCATTCGAAGCGACGAGCAGACAGGTAATTTAGGAACTTGAAAAAGCATTACGTACAGGAGTAAAGTATATTCAATTTACAGACATGGATGATATCAAGGACAAGTTCGGTGGCGGCCACGGCTCAGCCCAGGAGGCCTTTGACGAGATGTGCGCCATGGTGGAAGCACTCAACGGTGAGCGTGAGGAGAGGCGCGAGGCTGCCACAGCCCGCTTTGCCCGCCAAAGGGACCGCAACCAGCGTCTGAGGGAGCGCAACCGCCGCATGAGGGCAAGGTATATTGCCCTGTGTGATGCGTACAACACCTTGGCTGAGGAGGCCCATGAGAGGAGTGATAGCAGCTCCAGTGAGGAGGAAGAGGAGGATGATAACTGCTGCATCATGTAAAATAACATTGTGTTTGAAATATAATATTGTCGGCGAAACAACACCAAAAATATAGCTCAATAGAGCAAGCAAGAGAATGTAGCTACAGGCTACTTGATTCAATGTCACCATTTATCAAGTAAATGCGTGATACCGCACATTAGGGTATTAGAGGGCACGGATATTCTTTGACAGACTTTGTAAAATTGGTCGAAGGCAGTTGAGGCTCTAATCAACGACAACTTCATCCCCAAGACGCGGCAGCTCAAGTAAAAAATTGTGAAATTTGAAGTGGCACATTTTAAGACAAATTACCATTAACAAGTCTCAATTCTATGCCCCTTCTTACATAACTGCCTCATTTATGTATTAATAAAATGTGCAGCATACCTCCACAAATCTTGCTCAAAGTCGCATAGCAGTACATAAAGAGGCTGAAGTCAGCCTTCTTTGGTCTAATTATGATGATAGAGGACTTTAAGAGCAAAAACTATTAATTGAAATAACTTCAGCTAGGCTATTTTAACCTACATGTATATTGATTAAAATGCTACTTCCTGAAAGTACTCTGTCCCAATTTATAGCATTGCAAAGTTTACTTCAAAGACTGAAGCGGATGTTGCGTGTGATAGCCTTCATCCGTCTTCCGACTTTTGAGCTGCACAGTCTTAGGGATGAAGGCGTCGTTGCTCTAACACAGGGCCAGGCCCCGGCTAGGGGTATTTGGCACCAGCATCAAGGTTTTCCTGCTTATAAATGAATTTAGATTGTTACCTACATAAGCTTCCTGTTTAAATCTATTAACAGTAAAAGAACTTTACTCTCTCCCATTGTTTTACTCATTCAGTCTCTATAATTTTTATTACTTTAATCGTCTATAAGAATATATCTCCAGTGTTTCATATCTCTCGTTTGTAAGGCACATTTTTAACATTACTCATTTTGCAAACATTTGTATCGGCGTCCTCAAAAACGGGACATACTCCTATATAATAACTCAATATAGACCCAGTCATATATATTTGTAGCATTTGTAACATCTAGTTGCCGTCATTGTAGAATATTGTGCTCAGGACAAGCAGAGCGACCTGGTGAACTGCTGCCGCTGCGTGGCTCTCTGCGCGCGGATGATCTGCAAGATCATCTCCTTGCAGTCAGTGCACACGTTGACCTGCTGCTGGCCGCTGCCGCTGGTGGGCGTGGCCGTCGAGGGGCGGGATGATGGTCCTGCACGAGATCCGCCCTCAGATTGGGGGCGCAGTTTGCTGCCGCTGGAAATGGTCGTGTTGGAACGGCGGAGTTTCACCGATCTGAAAATGGCACATTAATAATTCCATTGATATATAAGCTTAACATGTATCTTATTATACCTCGATGCTTTCGTGGGCGTGTCTTTCGGCACCTGCGGCTGTTGCTGTAAACTTCCAACGCGCAGACTCCGGAAGAACCCCACAGCGCTGCTCTTGCGCTTGCTGGCGGCCGGGCCGACCTCCAAGGAAGACTCTTCCTCTTCTTCTTCCTCCTCCTCGTCCTCCTCTTCGTCCTCGGTGGTACTCGTGCGCCTCCGAGGAGACTGACGCGTCCGATGGGAGGAGCCGAATAAGCCGGCGAAGGCGGAGGTGGAGAAGGAGGACGGGGTTGGTTGGGAGACGTCGACTATGCTGACACTCCTCGGTCTGTAATGAGCAAATTGTTAATATAATCATTAAGACTAGTTAATTAAGGCCTAATTACCTTGACATGAAACCCTGCCGCCGTTGCTGTCCGTGATGATGATGGTGCAGCACAGAGTCATCTTCATCAGAGCAGCTCGAGCTCTCCCGACGTTGCCGGCGCGCGGCGCTCATGCTGCGCTGCCTGAAGAGACCCATGGCACCGCCGCCGCCGCGGCCGCTGCTCTGACTCTGCGGGGACGACTCACCGGCGCTGTTGCCGCTGCTGCTGCCCTGTTGCTGGTACTGGGATCGGGGAGATGACGGGCTGAGCGCAAATACCGGGATTTTGGAGAACTGATCGTTGGGAAGCGTCATCTAGAAACGAGACAGTATTAGGGCTTTTTAAAGGCGTGATTTGCTGTCTAAATTACCTTTGCCAGACAGTTTGTGCACACATTGTGCTTGCAAAGCTGACACAGGTGCGGCCATGTCATGGTCAACCAGGAGAATTTGGTCTTCATGCACTGGAAGCAGACCTTGCCCTGCTCCAGGTTCTCTCGCAGGGTCGGGTCGAGGGTGAGTCCTTCGAGCTCGGCCTTGGTCAACACCTTGCGGATGTGGACGACTTCTTCCAAGGACAAGTCGAGGGTTTGGATTGCGTTGGCCCATTGTTCCTATAAGGGAAAACACATTTATATAATTAAATATAATATTAATTAGGGTCCTTGCAATAAAATTTAGTGATAGATTACTGTGGGAGTGTGGTTGGGACACCTGTGAGGCTGAAAGCTGTGGGATCAAATTTAGGGCTGTGGGATCAATTTTAGAGCTGTGGATGGAGAATTTTCGTGCTTACTGTATGGTTTAGAACTTTAGGTACTGTATAAGGATATGCATTTTAGGATAGTGCAGTGCTTAAGTTGTTGTTTACAGTGAAAACGGGACGAATAAGACGAGGTTTGTGTTGGGCAAGGGATGTGAACTCGTATGTGCAGTCTTGTGTGATTCCTGTTAGCCTGTGTTCGAACTTTAGTACTTACAAACTTCTTCGACTTGGTCAGCTGGAACTCTGGCACCCTGGGCAGCTCGCGTCTCCGCCTGGGAGACGACGACGCCCTCACGGCGGCAGCAGAGCTCAAGCGGCGACCCAGCCTCGGATTGTTAGGGTTAATCTTAGGAGTCGTTGCTGAATGATCAAGATCATGCTGGAGAGAGTGTCGTGTGTAACGGGACGGAGACGAGGACGAAGCGGACTGAGTACAGGCAACGTCGGACGGGAGGTACGTCGGCGGAGGGTTAGTCAGGGAGATCCGCTGCGCGGTGCGGGTCAGCCCGGAGATGCCGAGCGGGGTCATGTTAGGCCGGAGCTGCTGCAGCTGAGTCCTAGGGCCGGAGCTGTAAGTGATGGTGAACGGCGACGGCTTGATGGTCACGCCGTGCGATGGCTGAGCGGGGGAGGCGAGCGGCTTGCTCACGAGGGTGTTAGTCGGATCATCAGGCTCCTCAGCCAGGGGACTTACTGAGTGGTGAAGGAGGTTCCGACGGCCCACACTCGGAGACGGCTCCCCGGAAGAGGGGATCATGGCCGAGTGCCGGCGAGACGGCATCGCCACCACAGCGGGGTCTTCGGAGGTGGCGGTAGTATTCCACTGAACCCGCTTCCGCCTCAGCTGCACACCCGGCCTGCTGGGGGTGGTCGGCGTGGCTGAGGCCGCTCTTTGGTGCTGCAGATGCTCGTCAGCTGACATTCCGTTGACGGTGACGACCGTCCGGTGCTTGGTGCTGCTCTTGTCATCTTTGGTTAGCTGTTCGTGGAAGGAGGGCAGGCTCTTCGCCGGCGACAGCGTCCTCTGCTGGAGCCCGAGCTCATCTTCCTCATCGTCCGAGTTGAAGGAAAGGAAGTTGGGATCGGGCTTGATGATCTTCTTGACCGAGTCGGAGCGGCGCAGGGCTGAGGTGGAGGCGGAGGTCGCCATGGTGCGGCGAGGCGGTTTGACGGGGTTGGGGAGGCTGGAGAGGTGGGGGCCGTCCTCGATGATGCTGGACAGGGGGACGGAGATCACGCAAGAGGGGGACGTTTCCACTAAATAGAGATAATTAGCTAATTATATGGAGAAAATATCGTTTAAAAGTTACCTATGACACTAATCTTTGGCTCCGGGGGACCACCCGGGGTCTTTCTGAGGCCCTCCCTAGCGGTAGAGTCTCGGATGGATTCCATGAGCTGCTCCGCGGGAGTCACGTAGCGCTGACGAGGCGCGAGCTGTCTTCTTGAGGCCTAATTATGAATGTAACGTTAATTACCTTAATAATGACTTAATTAGTCTCAAACTTACTGGCTTCAGCGGCGGTCTTGACCTGATAAAGTCAAGGATGATGTCGTGGGCATCCTTCTTGACCCTGTTCGGCAACTCGCCGTCCACCATGACCTTGTTGAGCTTGTAGCGGCGCGACCGGATGTCGTCCATCAGGATCTCGTACGGGGTAAGCTCGTACTCGATCGGGGTCTTGGTGAAGGAGGTCTTTTTCAGCTTCACGCCTTGGCGGAGCTCGTGGATGGTCTGGATCCACAAATTGGCCTAGATAACGAGATAATTCCTCATTAATTAACTGCTGTTAATGACATTTAATTATATAATTACCCAGTCCTGAAGCGCCAGTTCCTGCAACTCCTCATTATCGGCATACTTCTGACTCTCCTTTGCCTTCTCGAGGAACATTGACAGCTCGATGGTCTCGGACACGAGCGCCCGGCACACCGCCCTAAAGTGGCCCTCAGCCTCACTCGGCACGGCCAGGTGGTTCTCGCACAGGCTGAGCACCTGGCGGGTGGCATGGCACGGGTCTGTGGGCGTGGCGGACTCGACGTGGCTGTCGAGGTCTTGGTCGTCGTGGTCCTTTTCGATGCCCTCGTCGTCAGTGTCGCCGGCGGCCGGGTGGAGGCGGTTTACGGCGCCGGCAGCGTCAGGTGGAGCGGCGGCGGCGGTGTCGTCGTCTTCGGTGTCGCCGTCAGAGGAGGAGGAAGATGTCTCGGCTGGAAGAAAAGAGTGGGATTATGAACACTTGCAAATTTATTATCTTTATCGTGAAATTATATACATAGTCTGTCTCGAATTTCACGTCTTTATACTGTAAAAAAAGTTACAATAGAGCTTCGCTTCTGGCCTTCCGCCCTTCTATTTCTAGCTACAGGAAGAAAGCTTAATTATATGCAACATTATCATAATCGGGACAAGCTACGATCATAATTTACTGTCCATATTAAAATTATTAGCATTTAATTTTTGCTAAAAGATCTAATCGAGTAAAAACTTAATCCTGACAGTAAGAAGCATATGATATAAGATTGTCAAGTTGTACGTGGCTCTTGGTGCAACAAATTCAAACTTTCTCAAAATATCCAAGAAAGTATATTAAACTTTAGAACATATAGAGAAATACACGAGATCGGTAATTAGAAACTATATTTTTAATTCCAATTACAAGCATGCACAGATTAAAAATATGGAAAATGTAGCCCAATACGATTTTTAAATCTACCACGGATGGCATCAGTTCTAGCCAGCTGATTCCCTTATTTACATGGAGAACACTCTGTGTTAATTTGTTAATTCCCAACACTCCTGTGGACAATTTAAGACTACTGGTCCAGTTTGGGACTTGTATATTGTTCGTCATAATGCAAAATAATGTATAACCAAGAATGTCTGGTAGAGACATCCTTGGTATAACCTACATCTCTCCGACCCTAATCCATAGACGGTAATAATAAGTTGTTATTACTAAGTATATGCCCTAATCATACAGAATAAACCACATCTTGAATAAACAGTCGTCGTGGTTGTGACACATTAGCATGGTTTACAGGAATGATTGTGAGCATTGGAGAGATCCGAAAGAGTCCTTTTAAATCGCCCACTGAGGGACAATGCAGATGTTTTTGAAACTTAATTAAAACTAGTTAGTAGACGAAACACCCACCATGTCCATCAATAGGAGGTTGAGTAATGTTAGCATTTAATACATTAGGTGTACTTGCAAAACAGAAGCAACGCGTGCTTGTCCCTTTGGGTAGCTCACAGTGCTACAATTTAACGAGTACTAGAAGCATGTTGTGAACCGACTACCCATGAGCAAGCAAAAGCGAGTTTCCGTTTGCGAGTCCGCCTATGAAAGGGTTGTTGCAGTTCTGGTCGTCGAGCGAATAAGAATGAAGAAGAAGCGGCAAAAGTTGAAACAATGCTTCTGGAATCAAAATTAAGGCTTGGCGTCGCTCTCATGCAGAGTAGCGTTGATTTTTTAAACAGTACACTAATCCCGACCATAAGAAAGTTTTTTTTAAATTATTATTTGACATTCAAATATTGAACTATAAAACAATAATTAAGTATATAATTAGTTGGGATTACAACTGTAAACGTTGAAAGATTGGCGTCATTTCTTATCACACTTGTGGAAAACATTAAGCGATCACCATCAACTATGATTCCTGTATTCATATTCCTCTATTTGATTCCTTATTCATTGTCAACATTCCTGGCCAATATCATGACAGAATTCAAACATTATAATGACAAAATCCTCAACATTGGACTGTGGAATGCACCAAAATCATCGGACATAATCCAGCCATATTCAATAATTGACCCTTTAAGCTCAAATAGCAATAAATTTGATCCCAATAATCCATTTCTAATCATTGCATATTCCGACGACATTAAGGCTCTGTCCAAGAGTCTCCAGGTTTTTAATAGGGCAACCGGCATAAATATTTACAGAATAGTTATGGTCAGTAATATAAATCAGAATATTAACGTATCTGCTGATATTGGTTGGATATCTGGAAAGGAAATTGAGGTTTATGCAGCTGTTCAACGAGGTAAGTTTAATAAAATAACATTTAAGCGGTATATTATTGATAAATAATCCAAACAATAATTTATAAAATATGCAGTAAAATAAGCCTCATTTCAGACACTTTCATCGAGTTGAACAGAAAGTGCCCAAATGACAACTCTTTCCGCTACATTAACCGCTACAACCTATCAACCTCAACCTTCACTATCCCGAGCATTGAACCTTGCCCATTTCCACTATCCGGCCTCACAGTGAACGTGAGCACCACCGGAAGGCCGCCATTCATGACTGCAAAGGGTGGCGTGGACAGGGATATCATGAGAATCATTGCTGCAAAACTGGGGTTTAAGCCAAGGTTTGTTAGTGCTGGCAAGAGGAAAATAGGTAAACAACTAATTGAGTATAATTGTATATGTAGTTAGAATGATGTTTTATGTAGATTCTTACAAGCTCGTATCCAATGGCAAGGCCACCTTCCAGATTGGCCACACAGCCATGTCACCACTCTATTACCAATGGGTGGATTTCAGCATGTCATATTATCAGAGTGACATTTGGATGGTTGCAAGGAAGCCAAGGTATGTATTCTATGGAAATATCAAGACCTTAGTCAAATACAGACCTACAGAGTGCTCGTACCATACTTGAATATTACCAAGCCATTTATCCTGGAAACATGGCTAGCAATAGGCGGAGCGGTGGCACTCACATTAACAGTTCCAATATTATTGAGATATGTGGGGAACCGTAAAGGTCTGAGACCAATGGATATGTACAAGATCAGTCTTAACCAGAGTAAGTACTAAGAAGTAATATATGTAAAGATACTTAACTAACACGAACATCAGATATAAGAATGATGGCAGACTCGGAGACCTCCGATCGCATCTTCTTCGGCTTCAGCCTGTTCTTCCTCTTCTTCACCGTGGCCTCGTTCGAGTGCAACCTCAGGGCCTATCTCATGTCCACGGAATTCGAACCGCCAATTGACTCATCCAAAGATATGGTTGATCAAGATCGGCCGGCATACTTCCCACCGGGCACAGATATGCTCCAGTACTATAATAACTCAATGGATGTGTATAAACAGGCTCTGGCGAAGAAAGCCATTGCCAATGCTTACCTGAGAGCGTTGTTTAACAAGGGTCTCCTGGACCCAGTTGTATTGCAGGAATTGCTTATGGACAAACGTAATT
>LR140755.1:0-15048 GCA_900659605.1 Tisbe holothuriae | reverse complement strand
GCGGAAGTAAACAAACCTTGGAAAGCTGTCACCTCTCTTACTTATAGGCTCCCTACCTTTTTTCCCCCCTTGTCCCCACTACTGCAATCTCTCATAGACCACTAGAGACGAACTCCTACTCAACTCCGATGATAATGATAATAAGCCAGCTACTTCTGTGCCGACTGACTGAGCCTCAGCCCACATTTCCAGATTGATATCATGGCCACCGCGCAAAAACTACAACTAACCTCGCTTCTTCTTCAGAGTGTATCACCCAGTTCTCATTCTGATACTGAAGACAGATTAGCCCTTTTCTTTGCAGTAGCTGTGATTGATGGCCGCTGCTAACGAGAATTTATAAACAGAGATTAGAGAGGTCACGCCAAATTGGGCTTAATGTCTATTACGGTCACACATTCCTCCTCGTTTATGCACATTTCTCTGGTCTTGTTTTCTGTCTTTCTGTCTCATCAGCCCCCTGCAAGCAGCAAGAAATACCTCGGTGTTGCTGCTGGCTCAATCAGCATAAGAAGAGAAGCAACAGCATGAGTGATGCAACATGACTGCTTGTCTGATCAGCTATTATTATTATCATCATCATAATTCCACTGTGCAGTTCCAACTCGTTCTTTTCTCTTCTGGTTCAAAGGGAGCTTTAATTTATGCTCATATCTCACACCACATTCACCTTTTCTTCTTTTCTTTTCCCACAGCCAGTTTAGAACAGAGCCAGTTTTAAGCATCATATATCAACACTAGTTTCTTCTTCTTCTTCTGTCTTCGTGGCCCTTTATCTTGCCTAGTTTTTCCCATTCAAACTGAGAAGAAGAACGGAACGACGACGATCGTATTTTTTGTGTGTCCAGCCAGTTTGGAACGCTGATGATTAAGTGGGATGAATACTGAAAAGGAATGTACTTGGCATTGTATAGAATACGGGAGAAAGGATTAGACTGTCACTAAAGGCAATTAAAATCAAACCTGGTTACACTAATCTCTTTAACTTCAACACCATATATTTCAGGACCGTTCCTCCTTGCTTATTAGCATATTTCCCTTTAGACACCGC
This sequence comes from Tisbe holothuriae, assembly GCA_900659605.1. Lineage (NCBI taxonomy): Eukaryota > Metazoa > Arthropoda > Copepoda > Harpacticoida > Tisbidae > Tisbe > Tisbe holothuriae. The sequence goes on along the minus strand of LR140755.1, from coordinate 13,997 downwards.
TAGCATGTTGTACCCTTTCTTTCTCATGAAGTCAGCTCTGTTAAAGAGAGATGTTTCTTAGGCCCCCCGCCAAAAGCACCACCTGTCACTGCCATCGCCGTCGCCTTCTTCCCACCAAAACAACTGCTTGCATTCCAACTGTCTTAACAGTCTAATCACAAGAATTTAAGGAGAGCGAAAAAAGCTAATTTTCGCTGCTTGCTGAGTCGTCCGTCGTAGATCACTCACTCACTCACTCGTTTGTCCCCACCTACAAAATTGTCAGTCAGGATTTGCTCCGTTTTCAAAGGAATGCTCATGTCTCTATTTAGCGCTTGAAATAGAAAGCTTAAGACTGTTTTCCATACTCTATGGATTATGTGTCGATGCTCTGCGCTGTCAGCGAGCAAAATTAATTGTTTCTTCATTCATAGAGCTCCATCATTATTATAACACGTCCAAGACACTTTCAAGAGTCATCCTCGGCACCTAAAACCCCTTGGTAATAATTGAAACAAGGTCTAAAAAGAGAGACTTATATGTAATAAACTCGAGTTTGTGCCTTGGGCCCTAAATATGGCATATGGATGACAATTTTATTTTTAAAAGGAAGAAGAGGAACGAAGAAGAATACCCCGTTCGGTCTACACCATCATTTCCATCACAGCGGTGGTTGCTCTTGTGTGGGTGAGAAGAGAGAGAGAGAGAGAGAGAGAGAGAGAGAGAGTAAGATTAATAATCTCCCTGCGCATCTGGATTATGATGATGAAGTCGACTAGATCTCACCTCTATATAAAACACACTCAACTCACTTTTGTGTGGGCAGCTTAAGAAAGAGAGAAAACAAAGCAGAATAATGAACTCTTTGGACCTCTCAAAGCTCTATTTAGTGCGATACACTTTATAATCTGTAATTTATTAGTGCGATTAGATGCTCTATAAGCCTAAGTATAGGGGTGTTGAAGTCTTGTTTTGAGTCTAAACTTCTTAAAAAGGTTGCATGAGACGACTGGATTTCGAGATGAGTAATCAGGGATGACGAAGACGAATAATCATAATAATAATCTGCCATTCAGAGATTTTGACGTGCGGAGAAGGAAGGAAAAAAGTGAAAAATCATCACTTTGCTTCGACAGCTGACTCCAGTTCTTCTTCATAAGATTATACACCTTCTTTTTGCCTTCGTTCTATTTTTGGCGGGGTGCTGAATTTCAAATTGATTTCGTTTCTCACTCCAAAGAAGGAGGATTATTAATCAAAAAAGATTCCAGCGCAATAATCATCATCGTGATACGGACCCGACCAGTTAACATGGAGCACTGTAATGCTGCACATATTGTATTCAAGTTTGGTCGGTATAGGCACGTTTTGATCCATAGAACATGCGCATAGCCTGAATTCCAATCTCATTCCGAATTCAGAGCAAGGAATGAACAAGAATACGGCATTGCAAAAAATAGCTCCAAGCTGTGTACAGGTTGTAAATCTTTGAGCACTGATTCGATGTGGCTTTCAGACTCTTTTATGAATATAACTCTTCTTCTTTTTAAAGTAAGATGTCTTGTGACCTCCTCCTCGTGTGATTTATACCCGCTGTTGAAAGGTGAAACGAACCAAGAATAGCTCATGCTAATGATACAGATTTACACGCCGTGGACAGAGACACACATTCAAAGGAGGCAAAAACAAACAAAAAGGGTTCCTTCTCTGTTATGTTAATTCTGCTGTCGTCAGCTATATTCTGACACACATTCAAATATCATGATGATAATAAGACCTCCTGGAGACAGAGTTTGCTCTGGCATGAAAAAACTGTGGTATTCAAACAATGACTCTGCTCCAAAAATCTCTTTTTCACCTCTGCATACAGGGGAAGAATTCAAAGTTGGCATTGGGCAAACATGAGCATGAAATGGAGCACAAGAACGAACCACCTATGCCCACTTTTTGCTTTTATTTCCATGGCCGCACTAAAATGTGTCCAATGTTTATCTTTGGACTCTGATTTCCTTCCTACGTGAAATACCTGAAGTAAAAAATGCTCCTCTGTTGTCTTTGGAGGGGGAAAAGTAGAGTACCAAGGATGTTTAAGTTATAAGGATTGGAGATACGACAGGTGACGGAATTTTACTGTATGTTTTACTCATCTTCTCTCTTTTTCCTTTTCATTTAACAAAGGAGGGCGCTTTTCTTACTTAGGAGGGCGCTTTTATTACTTTTATTGTTGGCCTGGCCAATGAAGTACGAAATACCTTGGTTTATTCATCATCTATGGAAAAACGTACGGAATGAAGTTCTCTGCGCTCACGAAACCTGACCAGGCTAAAAATTTGCAGCATTCAGAATTACTACAGTACTGAGGAGTATTCTCCAATCCTTAGTACTTAAACATCCTTGTAGAGTACATACTCGGAAAGAATGAGAAATGGGGTCGGTTGTGTGTTTTGAGAGCGGACACAGTGGTTTTATGATTGGAAAAGGAAATGTGTATTAAAGTAGCCAATAAATACTCTGTATGCTGTATACAGTATACATCATCCTAAGCCAAGTCCACTGTTGCGGAGTGGGGGGTGAATGGTTCTAGTCTCAAGGTTTTAAACTCTCCTTCAGTCAGTGACAAATATGCTAAAATCTACTTGGTATTTCCTACCTCAAAGACTCTGCTGTCAAGAATTGGAACTTTTTTCTTCTTTCTTTGGAATTCGGGCCATTTGTAAACATCCTGGAGAAGTAGAAGAAGAAGAAGTACCCATGGTTGGAATATGAGAAGAAGAAGAAAGACAAGATCTAGATCAACAAGACATTTTCGAAACAAGGAACTTAGTATTGGAGCTACTATTACAATGTGTAGAAGAGCCTGCTGCTGCTGCTGTGTAAATGACGACTTTTGCATATACGCACAAGGATGACTCGTCAGAAAAATATGAATGTATAAAAGTCCTTATTCCATTTTCAGCTGGCGTACAAAAATATAAATCCTTCCTTGTAGAAGAAAGAAGTTTACAATAACATTTTCAGAGTCTGAGGCTAAATATTAGCACACACAAAACCGCCAAGGACTTCTCTTCTCTTTCATGTTCCTTGTGGGTTTGTAAAAAGTGCCTTGGAATGAGCTGAGGAAATGCGATTCAAATGACATTGATGCCCATGGAGGGGAAAAGATATTCAGGCATAATTTGAGACCGTGTCAAAGTCGAGCAAAGATTGCTGCAGGCTGAGTGAGGAGTGTCAATCCAATGTGTCAAACTGGAGCTGAGCACACGTCGTGATGGCTCGTTTATGCAGTTACACATTTAAACAACAACTCAGTTGGACCACGATAAGTGTTAAATGTCATATACGGTTACTTTACAACTAAAGCTAGTACATTACAACTTAAGTTGCGCTTTAATTAATATATTGCACGTAGTTATGAAATGACCTCAATATTATGATTGTTCTTGCATTATTTCCTTCATACCATCCTGTCAATAACTCCACATTCCTGTGGCAAAAATGGAAGAATTCGCTGAGACAATTGTATAAAATATGATTGAGTGAAAAAGGGTTTTGTTGTAGATGACATGTTGGGGGTCACAGAAGAAGAAAGGAGGCTCAAGTGGAACAATTGAAACGAATCGCAAGGTCACAGTGGTTTTATCTGTAAAATGGTTCATAAACCATTGTGAATGGCCTTGTTTTGCCTCGATTAAAGGCATTGCATTGACACACACACAAAAATGTATTCTTCTTCAATAACACTCGAAATAAAAGCATTGTAAATCATTTTAAGATTGTTTCTTCCACTTTGATCAGATATCGTTTTGTGTTTCAAGAAAAGCTTTTTTTTCTCTCAGGTCACATTTGAGAGCAAACGTCTTCGCTCCACTTTTCGGTCCCATTGTTTTTGGGATAGATCACGGGCTTAATCTTTTTCTTTCCCTTCCTTATCAAGCAGACAGATCTAAACTGTTTTCGTTCGATATTGGACGACGAGGATTCCTGAAATGGACCGTTCACGTATGACTCGTTTTACGGATCCCCCAAAACGTCGAATTCTTCTTGGGATATTGAATCTAGATGATCGGGAGCACTTTTCATTGTTCTCTCCGACCAACGGATTTTCCCAATAAAACCTGGTTTATATCCACCTTAAAACGTCCACGTGTCACGGGAACTGCGGTTATTTATGACCTGATTTCGGTTCTTCTAACAAGTGGCTCGATAAATCAGGGGATGATACTAATGGCAGTGTCATCTCGATACTGAGAAGAAAATATGAAGAATATTTGCCATTCCAAATGATCAGATTGTGTGTTCACTAAATGGACTTTTGTGGAATGTTAACTGTTGCCCTAATAACCCATACTTTTAACATGCATTGCACTTGTAAATACATTAGTTATCATAAATCCAGTGCTGATTAAAGATTCCCCTAAATAGTATATTAATCAAATGCTCATAAACGACGACTGGTTATATTACTTCTCCTTCTTATTTTTGTCATCTTTCTTTCTTCAACTGGATTCCTTCGCACGTTGCCATAAAATCATCTTTTCTTCTTCCAAACGGCGATCGAGATTTGGCTCCAGCTGAGATGATGGTATCGCAATATGATTTGTCAGCTTTTGTCACACATCGCTCGCTCGGCGGACTCAGCATCATCATCATAACAATATTCCCCCTCCAAGCCCACTTTTTAAAGGACTCCATTGCATATAATCGCTTTACATGAGAGCATAAACCGCTTATCCGGGCAAAAACTCTTCTTATCCTTTTCTCTTATCTCCTCCGTGTGCAACACCTTAGACTTCCTGCCATTTTACGACATCCGAGGAACATCCAGAATTTGCCTATAAAGATGCTCCTCTGGGACCCCCCACAGCAGACTTAATCTGGAACATGGAGCAGCGGCAGCAGAATGTCCATCATATAAGAGGCGAGTAATTTTTATGGCCAAACTCGCGGCATGACCCGAGTTATGGACCAAGAAGGTAAAGATCATGAAGTAGAAGCCTGGGGAGGTCATGGCACAGTGGAAGTGTTATCACGAGGACATTTTAAAGAGTGAAGGTTCGATGCCTTAGCAATGCTAAAAGGTACTCAAACTCAAAATTTGCACACAAACACCTGAGCTGCATATCTTCCAGAGTTAAGGATCGATTAAGGCAAACGCTCAGCTCGAATATGGCAGTAAACTGGATTTGCTTAGCTGCACACAGTGTCAAACCACTCTTTAGGATTTTACGACTCCAGATTACCACACAAGAGTCACTTTTTTGATTTACTTTCATTTCGAGCTCTTAAACGTCAGAAGCACCAAGAAGAGACCCTTTTTAACCATGTTTGGCATAAGAAAAGAGTGTCGTCGTCGTAATCTTGATGAAAAATCAAGTGACAAAATCAAGGAGCGCTTTTTGTGCGTGTGGCTTTTGCTCTCAGATATATGGTTTAAAGGGGAAACTATATATGATCATGGCAATAAAAACGCCAACCTGTTTTTGTATTTCTATGACGAGGTTGAAATGAATGCGGATTGAATGAGTCAAAAAATGATGCCAGGGCTTGTCATCAAAAAGTTATTCTATACTCTTAAAGGGGATTTTTAAACGAAATCATTTCGTATTCACACTATGTAGATGGTTATTCTTCTTCTAGAGTATACATAGGCATTCTCAAGTATTGGGTCGTCAGCTTAAACAATCCATTAATGGATGGATGACATTGTAACTCAAAGACAGAGAATGTTCTTTTCTTTTCCTCCTTCTTATTACCCGCCCGTTTGCCAAGACGATCTCCTTGAGAAAAGAGAACTGGAGCAATGAAAAGAACCGACGAAGCGCAGGTTGGCCAAATGAGAGCAAGGCAGTTTAGCAGCTAGCGCTCGCATGGCTTGAAAACTGGAGCAGACGAAAGGCGGAGTTTGGAGCTGTAGCCAATCACGGAGGCAAGATCCAGAGCACTTTGTGCGGCAGAGGTGGACTGAGACTGCTATTAAAGAACATGAAAGGATGCTTTGAATCATAGGCTTTTCCACCAAGAGTATAATTTAAAGTGGGATAACTTATGAAAGTGTAGTAGTAGTCGTCCTATAATGATATTTCTTTGGTTTGAAATAATGGGGAAATTAATTTGATATACTCTGGATTATATATTTCTATTATAATGTTCTAACTTCCAAATGTTCCAGTTCTACTTCCTTCTTCCGTCTGATGCCACCATTTCTTGATTTTATCCCGTCGTCATCTTTATTTAAGAAAATTCGGACCAATTTGGCTCCAGGGGAATAAGACGTTGTAATCTACATCATTAGTGTTAATTTTAGCCCCCTTTATACTCTCATTTCTGCTATATATAATTCGATCCCCTTCTCAAAGGAAATTGCTCCTTGGAGCAGAAAAACCCAAACGTCATCCAGTTGCAATAATAATAACATTAATAATACACAATACGTGCATATTAAATTCTAATCTGAGCTTCCGACCACGACTCTTTTCATGGCATTATGTTATTTATTTTTAGTAGAAGAATGCACAAATTGTGCTAAATTCTTTCGGCACGAAGTCGTGCCTTATTATAAGACTTACTTTTGTCGCTGTGTAAACAAATTGCGGCGTTTATAAAAGTGACGACGCGACGTGAGACCTGCTTTTCTATTCATTAATGGAATGACTTGGATATTGTCATGGAGGTGTTTAAAGATGCTTCTATAGCTCCATGGATGAAGGAAATATGTAATCATGACAAAACGGAATATTTAAATAAATTTTTCATGCCATAACTAAATTAGGGTTTTGTTGTTTCCAAACCCTTTTCCGGTCCGATTTATTTCACATTTTACCAAAAACGGGTCGCCCGTAAATTAATGTAATTCAATTGCAGGGCAGGGCTCTATTTTTAGCGTCCAAAGAAAGAAGAGTTTTAAGGTTCCTGAAAATCGTGCCTTGCAATCAATTAGTCTCACATTAAATAAGGCCGGGCTTACAAAACATGCCACACATACGTGGAACTTTGACTAATATTAAGTAGACACGTTGCTTTAATGTTAAATATTAGCACCCTTTCTGCATGTATGCTGTTCTACATATAGAGCTCGGCTAATGGCTCTGAATTAATTCTGGGCGGCTTCGTCCACATTTTGCACGCTCAGCCAAAAACAAAGACTTTTTGAGCCGGTTTAGTTCCATGGGCGCCCAAAAGTGTAATATACACAGTGGTTTTAACATTCGAGTCCGCCTTCTTTTATATTGGAAACGGCGCCCTCTAATTAAGTGGAAATCGGGCTTCGTTATAAACGGCTTACTTCTAATTACACCTTGAAAAGAGGAGAGTCTCATAGCATTCGTCCACGAAATGGTTAGCATTCTTATGCTCTCGTATATACCGCCGAAAAACGGTCATATTTTCTTCCCTGGCCCATCTCTCTTTTCCTCCTCAAAAATGTGAAGAGAACAAGAATCCAGACCTAGATCTCCTTTCTTATCGCCAGCTCCAATCAGTGGTTGCAAAAAATGTTCTCATTTGCGTGAACTACTTGTTGTTTGGCCGGGCCAGAGAGAGAAATGTGGTCTTGACCTGACTTGACAATGCCAGCTAATCTACATTCGCAAAATCTAGGGTTAAAGGCATCCAGGAAGTAGCAGAAGGTCAAAGATCCATCTAGTGCTATGAATCAAGATGGGCTAAAACGGGGCTAAATGCACTCCTCTGCCACCGACAAGTGAAAAGTTCAACTTGTTGTCTCTTGAAGAAAAGAAGGATAAGTAGTTTTTGGATGACAATAGAGATCCTTTCCACTGATGACCCGTCGAAGAGAGAACCAGATTGGAACACAATTTCCAGGGTTGAAATGGAAACGAATACATGTGTCAGGTCAGCAAGAGATGTCTCCATTTTCCCATATACGAAGCAACAAAAAGGAGACCCAAAATTCGAGCAATGCCATTTGTCACAAGTCAAACTGCTGCCCCAGATCAGTTTTTGACCTGAAGATCTTTTTGCCTTTCACGGAGAAAAGAATTGAAGTAGTCTTTATAGGTTTACAAATATGGAACCTCCTCTGATCTCATTTCAAACGGAAAACGTAAGTCACTCCAAGCTCAGTTGACATTTTCACTGCCATGCAATGATCTCAGATTACAACCAAAGCCGACAACGACGACAATTATCATCTTCAGTGTTTAGAAAATGAGATGAACGTTTCTTCAGCGCTCATCAAGATGCCATAAACAACAGACCCGCCGAGAATGGATTCAAAACAATGTTACACCTAATGGTGAAAAGTTTACACGAATAATTATATATGCAAAGTTAAGCTGTACAATAAGGCAAGAAAGGTGCACATAAAGTCAATATTCTTTGGTTAAATTAATAGTAAACTTTGCAAGTTAAACTTCAGGGTGGAAAACTAATACAGAACCATTTTCGGCGGGAAGTAGCATCAGCATCACTGCATGCATTGCATTGTGGTCAACTCTCGGGGTTTGTATCTCCAAACGCTCAACAAGTCTCTTCTCCTTTCCCATCCTCTTAAAATAACCTCAATTTTAATTCCACCACCACCACCCACTTTTGTGTTGTTATTGTCTCGTTTTAAGCAACGCCCCAGACAGAACAAGCTGCACCGACGTAATGGTTTAAATACGATTGCAATCAGTCCAATTCGTCATAAGTCAGGGTTGGGCAATCGGGTATAAATAGAACGTGGGAAGGGGAGAAATTATTGCTCCGAAAAATGGTCAGTTGTTATTACGTAGGAAGGGTGAAAATGAGAGTGTAACTGTTGTTACTATTATGTCCAGCATTGTTTAGTTGGGGATTAGGGTTTGCAATTTAAATGGAACAAGGAGTATATTCAAAAGAACCAAGAGGACATTTAAGATGTGAAACCATTGCACTGCCATCATTTATGCCATCTTGACCACGTTTCTTTTTATATCACCACCAGGACGACGACGACCACTCTCTCATCTGATCAAGCAAATCATTCTTCTTTCAGCTCCATTATTCACCCAGCAAGAGTCTTGCCCCAGTCTAGACCAATGTTGCTGCCGGTCAGCTCAGCAGCAACTAGAATAACGGGACTTCCCCTCCGATTACGGCTCAGCTTATAGACCAGTTTCAGACAAAATTAGATCTGTGAAACGATCGCCGGCTCATTTTTTATTCTCCTTATTATTCAAGCTGTTGGCAGCAGAAGAATGATTTTTTTTGTGGGAAGTGGCGCGGATTTTACACGGTCGGGCTGACCGGCGTGGTCATAGAGAACTAGCTGAGCAGGACAGAAGCATAAATTGACTTGTGTTTTTCTGCAAGATCTCTATGACGCCTTTTAAATAACAATAGCTCCCTCAGACCAGGAAGGGATTAGGAAATTGGTCTGGTTATTTTTAAATCGTTTTTATCCCCGATTGTAAAACGAGAGCTTGAAAAGGGAGTGAAAACGTAAACAACACAGAAGCAGCAACGGTACTTTGGACGCTAGAATAGAGGAGTGTAGACAGCCAGCAAGGGTTCGGTCTATTTTGGATTGGGGGAAAGAAAATAAGGGCGTCGAAGGTGATGCCAGTATTCCAAGTGTTGTGCTCTAAAACAAGATTCAATCTGTTCTAGAATTTCATCAAATATTTCTTCCAAGCCAAATACGTTATTTTGAGCCCCATGCTGGGCGCCGTGGCCTCAGTCAGTAGTCACCCTGCGGGGGCAAAACGAAGCAGCAGATTTTGTCGCAGAGGAATGTGACAATTTTCGCCCGTTTCGAGTTGTCGTACACAACATTTGAATGTCCTGCAAGCAAGATCTTACTTTGGCGCAAAAGTCAAGATCAAGATCACTCTAATGAAAAGCATTCAGAACTCTTTCCACAGAAGCGGGTTAAAAAGGTAATCTTCTTTCAATATCCTTTGCCATCCATCTCGCTCCAACCGACACGCTGAAGAACCCCTTTTTCCTTCTCCTTCCATGAGCTTGAATCAGAGTAGATTTATTAGCCTCCATCTTTCGACCTCAAACGGTGAAATCCAGATTAGGCGCCGTTGGTTTTTGTGTTATGGATTGTTTTCAATCTTGTGCTCTTTTCGCCAACAGTCCTTGTTAATGTGTTCAAGGGAAGAACGAACCCCTGCGTCAATAAAATGTAAGGAGGAGGAGGTGACCTCCAAGTCTACGACGACACGTACGGCTTTCATGACTACATCATAACACACCAAGGGTTACAATGAGGAGGACATGAATGTATGCTCTCTATACCCGAACAAACATTTTATACCTCATTTAATCCTTTTTAAGCTCCATACTCCAGTCGGGCATACTTTATCCTCTTGTAAAGCAAACTTTCTTCTTACATTTTACAGCCATTTGAGACTCCTCTCTTCTCGCGTGCTACAAGCCGAAAGTTTTGCCTAGCACAATTGTTCCTATTTTTATTGCTCCATTGTCTCTTCTTAGCTTGCATGAGGGGAATATTATCATCATCATCATTGCTATAACCAGGAATGAATTGTCTTATAGCAACTTCACACTGAAACCAGGGTTGCCATATTGTGTTTAATTCCTATGAAATGCATTACATGCATATAGATAATCATGTTCCTTAATGGCATCCCTGAAATCTTCTCCCTTAATCACGAATAAAACATTTCTGTTCGTGATGTCGGTAAGTCTTAATCCGTCGGGTTTTATCCTAATGGGTATAAATGACACGACCACCAGAAAAGGAGGAGAAGTCCTGACAATAAACAGAGGATACTTTTTCATATCTAATTACGCATTCAAGCAGCTGTTTAGCTGCAGTTAAAGTCGTTTTATACCCCTGTAGATAAGATATCCAAAAAGAAGTGGAACTTTTTTGACATAAACACTTGAAAATTGACTGACCTACTCACAGAGCCCATTGATCTATAGTACGAAGAAGATATTTAAGAGATCAATGACAAAGTTGGCGAAATAAAGCCGAATTCCGATTGGCCATCTGCGATTGGCCTTGACATCTATTTGCATTTTTTTCGAAGGAAAAAAATAAAATCCACTCTCAGAGGAGAAATTAAAATTGGAAGATCTTATCGATTTAAAACGTTTTTCCACTAGAAACTATTTCTACCTTTTAATGCGGCTTTTTGATTTATTTTTATACCTCTAGCAGTCCAAACCCCGATTGAAGGCTATTTTCCCAAAACGATTTTTCACTGAAAGGTATCACTCACATTTGTACAATTGTGTATCCTACAATTACGCTTATATTCCGCATACTATATGTTCCAATCAATTATAATAAGTCTGCTGCCGCAACCAACGCTAATTACCACACTCGCTGCATGCCGTCATTATTGTTATTAAACGTCGTCGTCGTTGCCATAAAAAGCCCTGTTTAAAAACTGCATTCAGGGTCGCCAGGGTGACGGATCTGGTTCGAAACGTGCTCATGCATGCAATGGAAACTAACTCGTTTGATGTGGAGGAATTAATAATAATAACGCTGTTTTCCACTCTCTCTCTGTGACACACGCGCCATCGAAGCGAGAAGGATTCAAAGTGAGCGAATGTAGATTATTCAAGCTGACAACAGCGGAAGAAGAAGAAGAATCAATGTCAATGTCAAGGCTGCATGAGAAATCGGAGGCGTGAAATATGGAACATGCGACAAAAGGAGAGGAGATTCCAACGAGTGTATAAATTTTAATAGATAGAGTGTGGCGTGGTATTTTACGGACAGGTTAAGTGGTTAATGTAAATATGCAGAAACTGGAGCAAGTGTTTTTGTAGAAGACATGCAGGTGGTTTGTTATACTGGCTGCTACTGCACTGTACTAAGCTCTAAGCTAACCAGAGACAAAGTGACAAACAATGCAATGATTGCATAAAATGTAATGTTGGAATTTAACTGTTAAATATTAAGAAAAATTTCAGAGCTTCCTAGCAATGAAACTGAAATACATACGTAACATTTCTGGTGCTCCATCTCCATATATTTACCCTTCCCGATTTCATAACCGCTGATCTCTTCCATCAACATTTCTCCACGCATGTTTTCCTTAATGCGTCATAATCCCCCTGATTATTCAAACATGCATGTATGCCAATCCTTCTTGTTAAGCAGAGCGTAACCTGGTTATGACAGCCAGAAGAAGCGTCTTTAACGCCTCGATGACGCGGTTTTGCGTATACGGAGCAAGTCTTGGATTGTGCACTCAACCGAATTCCGTAGAGTATGCATTCTGCCAAAAGAGGGGGGAAAATGGATACAATTCTCAAATAGATTTATATTTCCGTTACGGTTTGATAAGTTTTTTTTAAAGAGAGGGCTTGATCAAGGTCGGCAGTAGTTCCTTCATACATTTTATTTAGATCTCTTTTTCTTTCCTTAGCTTCCTCGTTTTCGTGCTTCAGTGACCGAGATTAATAAATAGAGCTGCTGCGCGGAAAAGAGTTTTGTGTATTTGTTCCGTTCGTCCTTGATAGTGACATTCTAATTTAATCACCAGACAGAATATCAAATGTCGTGTTGTATTATTATGATTTTATTCGAGCCTTCAAAGATAAATTGATCCGATATTAGCACAGTTCACGCGACGCTGGAGCAGTCAATCGATCATGGAAATGGGAATAATACGAACGTGTATAATTTGTATACGAGGAGAATTAAATGTTGTTTTGACCGTTGCCGTGACACTGACAGAAAACCTTGATGTCCGCTTGCCAAAATGTGAATAGGAATGCTCTGGATTCTGAAGTGTTTATTCTCTGTGTCGCCATGTTCGTATGCATATAATTTGAATCTGGAGCAAAATCGTATGTGTAAGGTCTTAATGTTGACGTTACAAATGCTTGGAGTTCAGATTTTATAAGCAGAAGAGTATGAGTAAATATAACATTATGCTCAGTATATCACATGAAATACACTTTTATACAGTATAAATGACAGTGCAATGGCAATTTAAGAACCCCTTATAATTATCATTTCCACAATTTTTTTCCAACTCCAGAAAAGGAGTAGTTGCCTTGAATTGCTTTTTTCTCTCCTTTTGAACAAGCAGACCAAATCTCCTTCCATAACACGCAACTCGGACCAAGAAGAACTACTTCCAAAAAGAGGAACAAACGAAATAAGGTGTCATTTAACTGTCCGCCGCTCTCTTTTTTCGCTTCTCTCCCTCTGAAGGGGTTTATTTTCATCATCATTTTTATCGTATATATAAATGCGTGAAGTTTTGCAAAACATCACTTGAAGATTTAAAGGGAATGAAACTGTTGACATAAATACATTTTACAAACGTTCATCTAAGTGATGGGATATTATAGTAATGAGACTAAAATGCATGTAAGTGATAATAATAATAATGTATGTAAAGCCTATAAAACGAGCCCGAGTAATTTAATCGCTAACTTTTCTTCTTCTAAGATCGTGTGCGTTCTTATGACGATTTGCTGCAGAGATCGAGAACCTTCTCTCGCTGGACGTCCGACACCAGATTCCTATTGAGATCCGCCTTGAGCAGCGACGCGGCAGAGTGCGACAGCCGCGGCTTAGGCGCCGCTGGCTCCTCTGCGTCGCTACTGCTGCTGGCGCCGTCATCCTCCTTGCGGCTGCTCAGGTCCATCGGAAGGCAGTTCTGGTCGTCCTTCACTTCCTCCTTCACGGTGACTGTCAGCGGCGGGGAGACGGACTTGGACGGCTCAGGGCTGTCCGGCTGAGGAGGTTGGGATGATGCCCCAGCGGCTGCCATAGCTGCCATGCTGCTGGCAAAGCGCTCCAGGAGAGCCTTGTGCTCAGCCATGACATCAGTGGGCTCGGATGTCGGCGGGCGGAAGCCAGGGAAGAGTGGGTTATGCCTGGCAGAGGCCTGAGCTGCTGCCATCTGGAAGAGGTGCGACTGAGCCAGGAGAGGGCTGAGCAGGGCTTGCTTGTGGAAGGGGATTCCAGGGAAGGGAGCGGACATGAATGGGTAGAGAGATGCGTTGGGGTAGAGGGAGGCGGGCATGCTAGTGGGGCTGAGGGAGGAGGGTGCTTCTGGTTTGGTGGGGGTGGGCATGGCGGGAAGGGA
>LR140754.1:0-15064 GCA_900659605.1 Tisbe holothuriae | reverse complement strand
CCTTTAAATAGTTCATATTTTTGGATTCGAACCTATGACCATCACTGTCGCAGGCCGATGCCTTGGCAATGAGCCACCACAGCCCCCCAAGATTTTTTTACTTCCTTACAAAATTGATATCATGCACAGAGGCTGAGCTACAGGTCCGCAAAGTTGATCAATTAAAAAAAAACACCTTGTAGTTCTGGCGTTCATGACAGACTCGGCCAGGATTCTGAATTCTGACCCGGATTCTGTCACATTTTCATGATTGTCGCATTTCGGACATTTGTACGACTTTAATGCCACTGTTGGCAATTTTTGCAATGAATCCCGGCGGGATGTTTTAAATTATACCAAAATGTATGTCGCGGCAAATACCAGCAGCCGGTTTCCATTTAACTTTTTTCGTGCTAATCCGCCCATTAATCGTGGAGCCTAAATTCTTGAGATTAACACACCTTTGTATTGTTAATACGTATAAATTTTGCAGGAAAAAGCTAAGCTTCTATTTTGTGCTAATTGTGCTTTTCAAATAGAAAATGATGACCCAAAAACTGTTCAAACATGATGATGTTGTTGGGTGTTTACTGTTTAGCATAAAAAAGGAACACAAAAGCCGGCTTCTGCTGAAACTATTAGAATCCAGTATACAACAGGTCAACTTTTATAGCAGCTTACTTGTATTTGTCCCGATTTCTTATGTCAAAATTAACCATTGCAATGAGATTGTCCCCCTTTGTAAATTCATAGTCATCCATTTCAAAGTCAATATCAACCAGCTCCACTCTGTCTGGTAGTTCTATTTTGAGTATATCATACTTTGTGGAAAAATATTGCTTGTCCTTGTATGCATATGCTAATCCTCCCCTGGTTGTGTCAACTTCACCTGAAAATGTACTATTAACTCATGGGTGACTGTAACAGTTACAGTCATCCATAAATAACTGATATATGTAACAAATATTCTTGGCTAGGGAAAGGTCATCTCAAAAAGAGTAATCAGCAAATGGAATACTTTGCTTGGCCTCTTTTTGGTTCACTCGCTCACTACAGAGTCACTGATGTGTAACAAAGACATATAACCAGCAAAAGTATTGAAATCAATGCAATGCCTTGCTCTCCTTCCTTTTTTAGGGATGACATATTCTCCTAAAATCGCCTTGCAAATTATTCCATTATTGCCAGGCGCTAGGCATTATTGGTAGTGTCATATGCATATATAATTAATTAATGCACTATTCGCCTTATTCGGCTTTACGAATGTATTATAGCTCTCTAATAAAAACCCTTACCAATATAATGGCAGTCGGTAACAGCATCATATATGCGCCCAATGTAGGTTGGCTCGCAATTTTCCATATTCCATCCTCCTGGGATGACTCCAGGTGGAATGGCGCCATCTATTTATTGAATATTTGTATGTATATTTGGATTACACAAAAAAGTTTCAACTGGGAATTAGTCCAACTGTCCAAGCATTGGGATTACATATATTTTTTTACAAGAATTCCAATAAAATTTACTCAGAAAAGTCAAGATTTGCGTACTTCTAGGAATTATAATAACAAAATTTAAACACCCGAATTACCTCTAGAATTATATTTTCCATGAAAAGGTTATGAATTAATTTCAAATGTAATTGTTTCCAATGCTTGGGAATTACCTTCAAAATCAGCCTCCCACAAAACCTTTGGTCCTCCATCAGCAACCAACACCATGAAAATGTCCTCATGTGACGCCTCATGACCTCTGGCGAAGTCGAAGCCAAAACGGTATGAATCTGAAATGAATAAACCTGCGTTAACCTTAGGCAGAAATTACAGACCTGGCCAAGTCCACAGTCAAGAAAAGTTAGAGTAATGTAAAATTAATATTAGGCAAGATTTTCTATATTATTTCAGCTTTTTGCAACAGTCACACATTGCAATAAATATATACATTATTGAGCCTTATTTTTTTGGAGGAAAAGTTAGACATATTTTAGAGGACAAGATATTGTAGTCGACTAGTAAACTAGCAAATGTTTTAGAGTAACACTCTATTAAACGAAGCCCCTACACACCATTGCATAGAACATTTTTTCTAAAAAAAAATTGAACGTAATTTTGTCAACGCACCTTCTAAATGCATGTTCTCCAAGTATGGATACACAATGCCTGAAAAAAGTTTTAACTTTCACTAAATGAATATCATTGAAGATTTTTTTAGTTTTTAGTGTCAGTATCATATGAATTGACCACAGCTTGGCCTGGATAATATATACCTCATTAATCTTAACTTAAAAGCAGACAGCAGCAGCGTAAGGTATCCAGAGGTTTCGTTTTTCGATATCGACTATGAGCGGACGTGGTACAGTCGACTATTTATCGAATAACAATTCAAAATTCATAGCATAAACCACTGAAATGGAAATTCGTGACTTTTTAGCAATTTTATAGCTAATTTAAGGCATTTTTTTACAAATGTTACTAGTGTATGTAACCCGTTTTAAGAATGCCATTGATTGCATATTATGCTTATGTACCTGGAATATAGGGTGGAAGGCGCGTTCTGCCAATCATTAAGGGTATCTTAGATAAATAACCAGCTATGAAACTCCGTTTGGAAGATGGGGGAAGCTCCTTTGACTTTGTTGGCTGCCAACTCAAAGATGGAGGTAAGCGGATTTTCTCTCCCTTTACACCAGAACAGGACATACCTGAATGATGGGAATAATCATTTACAGTAACACGGTTGAACACCTCAAAAGAAAGGGCAATTTTGTGGCCATTTTAGGTGTTTTTCTCGAGAATAATAAATATATTTTGCTCAGTTACAGCTAGCTAGCTAGCGCCATGTGGGCAAACTTTAAGGCTTTCAGGCGTTTGCCGCCTAGTTTAGTTTAAAACTGCAATCCCAGACTTGTTCCAGAGTTGTTCCCAGATTCGTTTCCAGATTCAACTGTTATGAATTAGAAGAGGTTGCGTGAGGGAGAGAGTCAGTGTGAGACTCAAAGAGGTTGGAATATAATAGAGACGAAGATGTCCCGTCCCGCCTGCCTGCGTAGCCTTGGCTGTTGTTGAAGGATTGTACTGCTGCTGAATTTTCATTGCAAAAGGTTAAAGAGAGACTCAGCCAGCCTGGCCTGGCTGGAGAGATGTCAAGTCTTGTGAATTCAAGCCCAAATGAAGCATTTTCATCAAAGTTGCCTGTAATATAGAATTTTCTCGCACATTTAATGAACTATCTTTGCATATTAAAATTAAAATATATTTAAACAGATTTGAGAAATATGCAATAAAAGTTTTTTTTTCGACGGAAAGTTATATTTTGCCTCACCAAACCTTTCATGTTTTGATTATAACTGGAGTGCTGGCAGGACAACGTCCTCCTCGTGCCTTACCCTATGGGGCCGCCGTCCTCAACCCAGTCCTCAAGCACATCATCTACAGACTCTTGAGAGCGCCGCCAACTTCAACTCGCACATCTTCTGCTCTGAGCGCGCCCCTGCCCCCGCCGTCATCTCACACCACACGTCCTCTGCATGCTCTCAGTGCACCGCTGCCCTCCACTGACACGTCCTCTTCTCTGAGCTTGCTGCCGCCCTCAACCCACACTTCTCAAGCCAATCATGGTCAACTCATGCTCCGCGTATGGCTGCTCCAGGAGGTACAACAAGGAGAGTGGGGAGAAGATTTCATACTTCAAGTTTCCTCATGGAAATACTCGTCTACTGAGGCAGTGGTTAACTGCGATGAAGAGGGATAAATTTACGCCAGCAAAATACTCTGTCTTATGCAGTGATCACTTCAAGGAGACGGACTTCAAGGAGTCACGACAAGGACGCGGAATCAGGAGGTTCCTCAAGGAGGCAGCAGTGCCCTCGGTGTTTGACTTCTCGGATGCACCCGGCTACATCCCTCCCAGAACACCTACTCCTCGGACTACTGTTACATCTCAAAAAGCAGCAGCAATTCCTGGGCCATACAGATAATTGACTGTAATTAAACTGTTGTATTATGTCTTCAATTTATAATTAAATTGCTCGTTTTCTCCAGCCACATCCTAGAGGATGCCGTTTGGCATGGGACGCCCAAGGCCGAGTTTGCAATGATGTTTCACAACTACGCAAAGAAGAGGAGTCCAAGTGAGACTGTAGAACTGCTCCAGAAGAAGCTGCAGACAGCACAACAGAAGATACGGCGACAGGAGAGGAAGATTGCTACCCTGGAGTCTGCAATGAACACGGCAGAAGAAAAAGGCTTGGTAAGCATTATTGTTAGTTTAAGTGAGTGTAGTATCCCTATAACACAAGTACAAAAAGCTTTTCTTATTCATCATATGGAAGTCGACTTTAAAACACTGGACTTTCATATTATTATTAATGCTTTCAGATTTCGGCTGCCAACTCTGAGTGCATCAAACAGGTCTTTGACGGTCTCCCTATGCACTTGTTCCAAAATGAAATGCAGAACCGGGATCATCAAGGGCGCCGCTACTCTGACCAAATCAAGCAATTTGCTCTCACTGTGCAGTTTCTTTCCCCGAGGGCGTATGACTATTTAAGGTCTGAACTGTGTCTCCCTCATCCTCGATCACTTCAAGTATGGACTTCTACTGTTGAATGTGCCCCAGGTAAGCAACAATAAATATAAAATGGTACAATGATAAATCATTTTACAATTATTTTCAGGGTTCCTCCTTGATGTCTTTGATGAGCTTGCAAAACGGGCCAAGAAGGATCCACTCTTTGCAGATTGCAGCTTAATTTTTGACGGTGTCAAACTAAGTGAGCGGTCTCGCTACATTGCTCACAAAGGATGTTACTCTGGGGGAGTGGACTACGGCAGTGGACTACAACTTGACTCTGAGGATGTTGCCTCGGATGCACTAGTCTTTCTTCTGAGCGGTCTCGTTCGTAAGTAAAAAGAATATGAGAATACCAGTAATATTATATTTGTGCATATTCATTTCAGGCACGTGGAAGTCTCCGGTTGCGTTCTTCTTTACAAAAAGGATGACGGCCAGCATTCAAGCTCGTCTTGTTGAACAGGCTCTGGAGATAGCAAAGGAGAAGGGTCTTAGGGTGCTGGGTGCTGTAGCCGATGGGACGCACGTAAACCCAGCCACAATGAAGGTCTTGGGAGTCAAGTACTCGGCAGACGTGCTCAACGGGCAGCTTGCAGCACCCCATGAGGGAACCCACTTCATGCTTGATGTGTGTCATTGCCTCAAGCTTGCGAGGAATGCATTGGCAAAGTTAGGTAAGAATCATGAACGTATAAAGACATCCATGGTAGGAATATACCATACTAAGCTGGCCCAAAAATATTTCAATTATTATGTATAGTAATAATTTTAGATTTTGGCATAAGAAGTACTGCCAAATGTCACATTTGTCCTATATTGTATTTTTCAGGCACCTTTCGTGATCACCACGGCAAGCTTGTCCAATGGTCGCATGTTGCTCTGCTTCAGAAAGTCCAAGAGGAGGAAGGACTACGATTCACAAACAAGTTGACCACCAGGCACGTGCTGTTCAAAAGGATGATAATGAAGGTGAATCTGGCGGCACAAACCTTCTCAAGTTCAGTGGCCGATGCAATTCTGTTCTTGCACAAATGTGGGGTACCCGGCTTTGAGACTGTGGAAGGGAAGGTGCGGTTCATACGGATGGTGGACTGCCTGTTTGACATGCTAAATTCAAGGTCCAGGTTTGGCAGGGGTTGGAAAAGAGCCTTGTCGCTAGATTGGCTCCACATCTGGGAGGCTAAATTTGAGGAATGCATTGGGTAATATCATGATACTCAAATATTCTCATAAAAGTAAGTTGTATCACCTTTTTAAGGTACTTTAAGGGGCTAACTGACCTTTCTGGTGTACCAATCACGTCTCATGCAAGACACACGTTTGCTCGAGGCCTCATATTGGAAGCAAAGTCAGTGCTTGCAATTGCCAAAGGAATACTCACCAGGGATATGCACCCAGCCGACTACATCCGCACGTACCGTCTGAGTCAGGACCTGATTGAGGTGCTGTTCTCGATCATCCCAGGTTAGTCAGATTATTGCAAAATTTGCAATATTTAAATTATTACAAAATAAGCTTGAGATTATCAGAGAAAATGAACTTTGTCCTATCTGAACATTCAAGTTGTGTCGAGGGTTAATTTGTTATTTTAAGAACTTCTATATTTTTAGGCAGAGGAGGGTGGAACTCCAATCCGGCACCGAGCAGTTCATTCAGGCATTGAGAAAGCTCCTGCTACGAAACTGCATCCGAGCCAGCCAGTCAGCCAACTGCACCGAGTTCGAATTTGAGAGTTCTGGCGTGTTCAACCTCTCTTGGAGAAGACCAGATGTGCTGGGCAGGGCCGAATCAACTGAGGAAAGCTCCACCGAGGATAAGGGCAGCTCTAAGGAGGACGAGGTCTACTTTTCTCTGATTGAGAACTGCTGTTTGTCTGAGTTACAGGCAAGTAAAATGTTGTTATCTTGTACAACTATAAAGCTAACTGCCGGGATTTTGCTCTCAAACAACTAATGCATGTATAATGTGCAATTAAATTTTGCATGCCAGAACGTTTATTATAGCAATGAAATAACAAATCTGAATATTTAATAATCAATATTACAATTTCAGGGGGCTGTATGCGGATACATTGCGGGTCGCATTGTGAGGAAAATTCGCGTCAAAATCACCTGTGTCACGTGTCTCAAGGCTCTTATCCTTCCCCATCCTCCATCCCACGTTGACCACTCCTATGGGGGTGTGACTGCAATGGACTCATGCATTCGGCTCATCTCCAGCAAAGATCGTGGTGGGTTGGTGTATCCATCCCAAGAGACTGTGGACATGGTCCGGCTGTGCGAAAAGGCCTTCAGAGTCCTGGTATCCGGCTCTGGAAACAATGCCTTGAAAATGAACTTCAGCCAAAGGCTCAAGCTGAAGCTGTACAGCCTTGTCCAGAAGTTCTTCAATGGCGTTCAGTTCACAGCTCTCTCAGAGCATGACCTTGAGACGAGCACCGTTGACGAGGACATCCACAGCACCCAGCTCAAGAAGAGCATCTGCGAGGAGTTCCTGAGGTTGAGGCTCTACTACTACGGTGACAAGTTCACTCAAGAGGTCATCCAACGGGGCAAAGCTGGCAAGCGCCAGGAGCTGACAAAGATGATTCAGCATCATGGGCAGTAGCAAGCATGAGCTACATAATCTCATTTTCAAGATAATTATTCAAATTTCCTTATATTGAATATCTTAAATTGAACCAATTCTTCTATATTTAATAATACTATAATTTAATAATTATTAACGCTGGAAACGTATATTCTTCTATATTTAATAAAAATATAATGTAAATGATCTTTTAACACTGGAAACGTACATTCTATATTTATTTACAAGTCGGGATACTATTATTATCACCAAATAGGCAATTACACAATTGGTCTCCAAAAAGTCGTTACTAGGGAAAAGTAGAACATAACTTCTGCATACATTGCTTATAGGACAGTAAAACGATGAAAAAACTTGCATGGAAACCGTTAACACGTTATAGGTTGAAAGAGAGGTTTTGTGACCGTTATGTACATTTTTCCGTCCTCTAGCCCTTTTATAATGAAATGCAGTAGCAGTCAAGTCCGCTGTCGATCTTCGCTTCTAGTAGAGTAGTACAAATTCTTTGGTGAGACTGGAAATGCAGTGTTAAAGTAATACAAAGTAAAGACTAAAGATGCAGTGTTAAAGTAATACAACTCTCTTATAAACGAATCTGGAACAAGTCTGGAAAAAAGAACAGTTTGGGAGAACTAAAAATTTAAACTAGGCGGGTAACTGTGTGTTACACTACAGTCACAGTGACTGGCTGATTATGTTTGAAAACATGATTCGCACAACAAGATGAGGAATAAATGCCAACTCAAAATAAGTAATTTGGGGATATTATTATTTAATGCAATCGAATATTTTTATTTTGTCAGCAGCAGCATGATAATTATATCACTCTTTTTTTTATTCTAATTTGCTATGCCAATTTCTTTCTAATGATTGTAAATACTAAGCCTTGATTAGAAATTACTCCAACACAAAAAATCCTCCACTTCTTGTTGAACATCCAAAGTAGCTGTCTTCCACTGATAACGCAAATGCAAATGATGCATTAGTAGCGGTTGTCTCTGGTCGGGTAACCCACCTTGGAGTCTGTAAAGAAACCAACAGAACAGATAACATGCTTGTATCTAGCTCCCATTATTGTTAACCAATAACTTCAGATGGTTCAATAAGTGAGTTACACAAACATTGAATTATGGTTATGGAGAGCCTTTTGGAATGGTTACCATACTTACTCATTACTTTTCATAAAAAGATATTTTAACTGCATCACCAATTTTATAAAGGGAGATTGTTACTTTTGTATTGGAATGTAATTGGAAATGTATTAGGTTATATCTTTGTCAAGATATAATGATGCATAAAACATTAATGTTCAGTCCTTTTGAAAGCATTCTTAATCTTTACCTCAGGATCGTATTCTACAATAGTATTGCGTTCAAAATTCTCATAATTAACTACATATAGACCACCAATGAGTAGGAAGGTATCTCCATATGGAACTGATGGAGCCGCTGCAAACTCAAAGTCGAGGGTGGGACCGTCTCTCCACTAAAAAAGAACAACACAGTGGTTGGAATAGAAAAAAGTATTGCTGGAAGTCACTGTGGGCCAGTTTAAAAATATTTTAGAGGGCCAGCTGTTAATGTCACCAAATGGAACTCTTTGACTTGGTACTCCATAACATAGAGAAGAAAAATGCTCTTTTTTATCATTACAAAAAAGGTTTATATTGCACTTCTGGAAACGACTTACGATTGCACGTTCTTAAATTGGAAGACATATTTACCTGCAAGGTGTCCATATCCAATATTTCCGATGTGTTATAGAATATTAAGTTATTAAGATCCACTCCTCCAGCAACAACAAACTCTGTTTTGCCATTGTATCGTACAATGCCACAAGAAGAGTAAGCCCTGTAATGATTGTGTAACATTGGCAAAAGCTGCCACAAGCAGAAACAAATTAATCAATTGGTCAATTAATATTCATTAAAACTTCAGGAATATTACTTCATCAGCTGTCATTCTGTTATATTATGCATAAAATAGTATATGAACCAAACGGTGCATATTTGTTTTTACCCAGGTTATAAGAAAGAGACAGGGCGCAAGCCCGTGGCGGAATAGTAACTGTTAGTGTGCAAGACTTCCATGCAAGGGGGCCGGGGTTCAAATCCCGGCCTCGGCGGATGGATTTTTCAAATGCGCCAAAAAGCTGCCACACCCAGTCTAAGTCATACAGGTGGTAAGCTACTGGCAATCCCAGCAGTGGCTCCTCTTGGACTTGCCCTTGGGGGCGTGCTATTGCAATGAACCTGAAAAGGTAGTACCCTAAAATATATAAAAAGGGATGCATAGCAAATATTTAAAAAAATGATTGCCATAAAATTGATAGTGATAATCAGTTCTCCCTTATAAAGGGTTCAATCAATTTGGATGTTGGATATGGAAATTTTACATTTTTATATATATCCAGAAACACGGAATACTGATATATACCGTTGCCTTTGTCTCTTTTTTTAAATATTTGCTCTGCATCCCTTTTTATAAATTT
This sequence comes from Tisbe holothuriae, assembly GCA_900659605.1. Taxonomy (NCBI): domain Eukaryota; kingdom Metazoa; phylum Arthropoda; class Copepoda; order Harpacticoida; family Tisbidae; genus Tisbe; species Tisbe holothuriae. The sequence goes on along the minus strand of LR140754.1, from coordinate 5,434 downwards.
TTAGGGTATTACCTTTTTCAGGTTCAATGCAATGATATACAAGGAATTTTGTATATTTTTGCAAAAATATTTTTGTTATGTTTCAAATTTCATAGTGATTGAGGAGAAGCACACTACTGCACAAAATGAAAAAGGCCTTTGGTTTTTGACGGTCAAAGAAATGACCTTCTTTTTGAGTTTGCATGGGCCATCAGAAAAGAGATTTGGAGTGCATTTTTGGACTAAACCTGGTAATGAGTGTGTTAAGCATGCAAAATTACATTGTTTGATTACATTTTCAACCTTGATTGTCCCCTTTTTGGCTAAGACAATCTCAAAGAGACGGGCATTTTTCACGCCCAAAATTTCAGAGGCCTCTTTCATTTTGTGCAGTAGACCAGTATTCTGTCACATATAGTGATATAGAGTGAATAATTGTACCCATATACAATTTTTGACTTCATAGTCAAGTTAATAAGAGACTTTACATGTTTGGGAGATATTCAGATGGCAAGAAGTCCTGTGAGTGGAAATTTACTTAATGAAATTACCACTCAAAGGAGGCCCCATCTAACAAGAGATTTGTTCGAAAACTGCCTAGCAAACAAGTTCAATGTACTCCGGATTTAATTTTAAGTTATGTTAAAAATACCCTGAACATTCGCATTCCATAGTTTTTGTATTACACAATATCCTTTCCAGCGTGCCCACCGTGTGGATTTCCACACAATGATTGTTCTGGATCGGTACAGTGTGAAAAATGGAAAGTTTATGTTTGATCACACCAACTGGTCCCGTAAAATGTATTCTGGCAAATATGAATTTTATTGGGAGAACCTGTTCAAATATCTTAATTTGTTTATTCAAGGTAAGTTGAATTTGTGTTTATCTGTATGTATAATTAATTTTTGGATACCCTCCTGTCAATGTGATCTGTATAAATATTACAAAAACCGTTTTAGACAGAAACATTACTGGGGACAACCAGAATGGGAAAAATCATCTGATTAATTCTTCTTAAACGTTATGTCATCCTTAGGGATCTCCTGCAATAGAGGAATGGGAGGAATTTTTCAAGGCAACAGCAAGAAATTTTTTTTCCAATATCTTTCTTGCAGGTTTCCTCTCCAGCAAGCAGCAGCTGGGCACTGTGTGCAAAAAGAAAGGAAGGAAAAGAAGTTTTCTGTTAGGTTTCCGGCAGTTTTCTTCTCTATTTCTGGGAAAATGTAAGAAAACTGTGGGGAACACTATCAGAAAACTAGCATAGAACTTCTCATTTGCACAAACTGCCCAGGTTACTGGAGAAGGGAGGAAAACTGCATAAAAACTACACTGTCCAGATAAATACCGGAAAAATCCTCTCTCACAGGAAGTTTTCTTCATTTTTTTCTGGGAAAAAATGCCTTCCGTTTCTCCTAGTGTTGAGACCCCTTGGATTGGAGCTCTCCTACATGGGATTTCCAGAAGTTTTCCGGAAGTTTTCCTACTTTTCTCCTTCCATGTAGGAGAGCTCTTACTAATTATCTTTAGGAAAATCTAGCAAAGACTGGAATGTATATTCAAACACTCATTTTGTTCCTGGTAGAAACTATCTTTACAGAGACACAGTTTTTAAAACAAGGATAAAAGGTATTTTGAAGATTATATTTTACTTCTGGGCCTCATTTGTAATATTTTACAAATACTTATGGTTGTTTAAACATTTGTTCTTTATATATTTCCGGTCACTACCTTTTCTGGTTCATTGCAATAGCATACGACTTGGCTCACTTGGGCAAGTCCATGTGGGACTGTGGTAGTTTCTTGAAGAATGATTGAAAAATCCATCCGCCAAGGCCAGGCATCAAACCCAGGCCCGTTGCATAAGAGACCTCCCAGATTGGCAACTTTTCACATTTCTGCCGAGGAAATTTCTGGGACTTAGAAATATTTGATCTTTCAGTGCTAGCTGGAGGCTGAGTCAAGACAGAGAAAATAAAGTCCCAGAAATTTCCTTGGCAGAAATAGCAAAATTTGCTTGGCAGAAATGCGAAAAGTTGCCAGTCTGGGAGGTCTCTACAAGCATGTGCAATATACCGATACCACGGTATTAGTCTGTAATTTTCAAGTACAGAATCGACACTAGGCATTTTAAAATTAGTCGGTATTTTAAGTCGATATTTCTGGTTTCCCAGATCAAAGGGGTACAAACATGAATGACGCGTACGCGTATTATCAGTGTGTAATTGCTCAGACCCGGCGGCTCAGAGCTATAATTGCAATGAACCTTAATGCTTGGATTTGCGCTTTAGCCGTTAGATAGCGCAACAATTGTGAGAGTGTTGTGAACAGGAAAGTGTTGAGTATATTTGTCATCAGAACTGAATCAGATGGTAGCTCCTCAATGGTGGTGCCCTAACATTTGTAAAAATGAATGCATTGCAAATATAAAACATAATAAACAAAGAACACATAATTATATTTTCTTTAGGTCTTGCAATTAACAGCTCTTTGCCACTTATGTTCAACACTACACGCGCAAAAGATATCAACTATAATGGTGCATTATTACACATGTACTTGAATAGGTAAATATGAAGTCTTGTGTCAATTGGGCTTGGACGTCTCAATTTAATTTCTCGGCACAACTTTTAGTTCTATGAACATTGAATATGTTTGCTTTTGAACATGGCATTGCTGCAGCAAATAAAATTAATCCACTATAGATAAAAAGAGGCAGCTTATAAGAGAAGTATATATAAGGGCAATATTCAGTTCATAGTATGTATGGTGAAACTGATGCTCTGTGTTTTATATTATTTAAAAAAAAGGATCATATATATCAAGCTCTTGTCACCCAAACAAACCTAAACTTTGCCACGGAGAGGGACTTACTAAAATTTACTGGTGACTCATTGTGTGCTGAATTTGCCTGACTGTGCAATTCATGCATTCAAATGCTTGAACCGACCTAACACTCAGACATTTAGAGTAATGCGTTATAAACATTAACGTATAAATATTATAAGTATGCATTGAGTGTAAGTTTGTAGCAGCATGGTCAGCAAGCAAGACTTCCTTGCTTGCTGAGGCCGCTCCTACATTGGAGGATTTGAAAGAGTATACTCAGAGTATACCCAGAGTATCCTCCTCCCTTTTGGAGTATACTCGGAGTTTCCTCCTGGTTTTGGAGTATACTCCGAGTATCCTCCTCCGTTTTGGAGTATACTCAGAGTATCCTCCTCCCTTTTGGCGTATACTCAGAGTATACTCTTCCGAATCCTCCCATGTGGGAGGGGCCTGAGGGGCTGAGGTTTGATTTCTGGGCTTGGTGCGTGGTATTTTTCAATCATTCTCCAAAAAGCTGAAACACTAAGTCACAGGTGGCAATAAAAATGCCAATCCAATTTGTTGAATTGGCTCTTGAGAAGTGATAATTATTGCAATGAACCTGAACAAGGGCCTCCTGACCTGTCCAGGCATTTAAATCTAATTCAGCTTGAACGGGCCAAGACTTAGTTATGTTACTCTTCTATTTTCCTTATTGTTATATAAGGATATAGTGTATTGGGTTAGCATTTGCGTTACATTTATGATTATCACATACAACTTACACCATGTTCTAAATTATTATTGGATTATTTACTTAATAGAGACTTTAATGAAACATCAAAACAAGCACAAAATGAGCTATTACAGTTCAATGAGGAATGGTTACCAATTATCAATAAATTGAATTTAAGGACAGTGTAAGTTTTTCAGTATTTAAACAGTGAGTAAATTCACCCAAGTAGCAAAGTAACAAATATTTGGTGTGGCCCTAAGGATGTGTCATTTTGACTGTAGCTGCTGTTAAACCAAGTAAATTGAAGCAGCATGCTGCAGAGGAAACCGGAAGACTGCTTGTGATTAAAAGTCAGTCATGTTACTTAGTTCCAGGCCATTAAGTAACGCGGTACAAGTAATTCAATTACTTGTAATAGTTACTTTTTAGGCAAAAATGTAATTATTGTCAGTTACTTTTCTGAAAAGAGTAATTGTAACGGTAATTGTAACGGGGGTAAAAAATATTTAACAATTCCTTTTTTCAATTACTTTTTAGTACATAATAGATTATATTTTTGCAAAAACTGGTGAAACTTAATAGTGCATTGCACTGGCCTTTAATTTTACAAGCTTGTTAAAAAATTTGCTTGAGTATTTTTAAGTATTGACCTCTTTTTAATGAAATGTAACGTCAAATGTAATTGTAACGGCATTACAATATTAAGAAAGGAATGGAGCTGTAATTTAGTTACATTTTTCATAATGTAACGAAAAACGTAATCAATTACATTTTTTGTAACGAGTTTAGTTCCTGACCTTGCATATATTCAAATAAACAAACACAGTTTATTATACTAGCCATATAGTTACTGTACCAGACTAAAAAGTCTTAGTACTGTGCATTGTATTTGGAATAAAACAAACAAATTTTAATATTAGTTATAAATATTGCTTGATTAAGTTTAGATTATTTCGTTTATAGGCTAATCAATGTGCGAACACATAAACCTTCTTGGATTAAAAAGGTAATTACCAAAAATTATATTATAAACATATTTGTTGTTGAATAAACTTTTGCCATTATAGTAAGCTCATTTTAAATTCTTTCCCTCAGTCTGTCGGTAAGAAAACGCAGGAAATCTTCAAGACCACTTCTAGAAAGTTTATGTGACATTCTTGGCCGAGGAGGAAGTTTTTCTCTTTTCTAGCAGCAGAAAATCCAGCAGTCGGTTGTCCAAATGACAAGAGCTCTCTAGTCAATATTGAAAGTATTAAAAACATCCAACCACCGCTTTGGATCCAACAAAGACCTTTTGGGAAATGTTTTATGCTCTGTTCTAATACTAATTGAAGGCAATTTGCCACAGGGCCGGGGGGATTTGCACCCGCAACCTCCTGGGCCATAGGGACAAGCAACATGCGATCATTGCTGCCACATCCCCCCATCTCCTTGGTTATTTTTTTCTGCTTCTTCTAGGCATACGGTTACTTCCACAATTTATATGCAGGCCGTTCAATGTAAGTTGTATGTATTTTTCAAGGCTTGAATAGTTGTCATTTGTAGTAAAAACTGTGCGCTGAAATTTTTGGATTATTGCCACATAAATGTGGGATGGTTAGTTAATATTTGTTATATTAAAAAGGATATCCAAAACAAGGCATTCTACTGAGATTTTTCCAGTTATCTTTCTAATTTTACAATGACTATATCCTTTGGAATTGTACCAATAAAGTATAAAGTACAAAACAATTTTCAGTGGTGGTAATTTTATACTAAGTGATAAAAATAAACTTCCAAATATTTTCCCAGACAAGAGGGGTTTACAAAAGTGTTCCTAATAAAGCAGGCCAAAGCTACAGTTATCTGACAAACGCTGACAATCCGTTTAAGTAGAATTTTCAGGAAAGCCAAAAAACGGAATTATCTATC
>LR140752.1:0-15091 GCA_900659605.1 Tisbe holothuriae | reverse complement strand
AGGGATGAGGGCAGAGGCAAAGAGGCTGTGAAGAGGTTGAAGGTGGAGGAAGGGCTCAATGTTTGCTTCCATGTACTGGATGTTAATGAGGAGGGCAGCATTTGTGGGTAAGGGTTACATTAATACACTTTGAAGGTTAGGCCGGTAGCAAAAAAGGCATCGGTTAAGCCACCATCAAAGCTCTTGCCAACATCATGTGCTTCCATGTACTTGATGTTAATGATGAGAAGAGTATTTGTGGGTAAGCCTTAGGACTACTTTAATGCAATTTGAAGGATATGATAAAATTATATATATATATCGATAATTTCTTAATGTATGAAGTTTTCATATCTAAATTATGTCTACTGCTACAGCTGCTGTATTCGGTTCATCATACTACGCAAAAGAAATTCATATATTGTTTGCGTTTGAAACGAATCAAGTACAAAGTTTAAGAAAACATTTACGACGACGTTGTGTACAACAACAAATATAGGGCAGCAGCTCAGCTGTCCAAATGATAAGAAGCAAAATGTGTCCAGTATGTTTGTTCTAATTCTTTAGAGCTCTCCTACACTGAAGAAGGAAAGAGGAACACTTCCGGAAATTTACTAGAAATTTTTCTACTTCATACCACTTTCCTTCCTCCCCAGCACACACTCACTCCTTGCTAGGAGGAGAAGGTAAGAAGAAATTTTCCGGAAAACTTCCTAATATTTTCCTCTTTCCTGCAATGTAGGAGAGCTCTTAAAGAGCTTGTGAAATAAGCATTCAAATGAGTTTAGTCCCTTATGCAAGGTGTCTTTTTTATTTTTATATATAGTACAAACCATAACCATGATAAAAGTCACCATTGGCTCCTCGTAAGAGTTACAATTTTGACTGGAGAACTCTTACCATTTGGACATCCGAGCTATCTTTGTCGAGCACACTATGCAATGTCTAGTAGTTTCGCGAGTAACTTTTAATTATTTTATATACTCGAGACCCAACTAAAGTGCTAAAACGAAACTAATTTCCCTTTTTCTTCATATTTGCAGCCTCCGCGATCACCTCGTCTCGTCTTATGGCCCCAGCTGCCTCAACATTCTGGTCAACAATGCCGGGGTGAAGCGACCAAGCACGGAACCACTCTTGCAACAGGCTGAGCTCAACCTCCAGACAAACTACTATGCCGTAAAGTACGGAAAGCCTGACATTAATACATCCCATTGATAATTTGCCAATATTATCATATTATCATATTTATCATACTTTGTTTAATATTTATATTTGCTGTGCACCTGTTTATATTTTAGGGCACCATACATGACCCTAATGTAGAGAATTTTTTAGGACAAGCACCCCTAATGTAGAGAAAATTTTGGGACAAGCACCCCTAATGTAGGTCCAAAAAAGGGTGACCCCCCCTGTTTTTCGGAAATTTTGGCCCCACCCCAAGATTTTGGTCCGTGTTCATGTATGTAGGGCACTAATAATTTAGGGTTCATTCCTCCCCCGAGAACACAATTTTTGTTTTCAGGGGATATTTTTGATTAATATAATTATTAATTGCAATGATGGATTTTATCATTTTACTTGCTTTAAAAGGCAGGAATTGGCAATCAGTGTATTGGTACAATGAGTAGTTATTTACCACACAATTAAATCCAAGTATACGCATTGATGGTCCTTTAGGTAAAAAATAATAATTTGACAATAATTGATGCTTTACTTGAAGAGGATTTTATTTTATATGCTATATATATGTTACATTATTTGTACATGTCCGTAAAATATCAGCCCAAGCTTCCTAATTTCAGGTCAGCATGTGACATCCTCTTCCCCTTGCTCAGCCCCTTCGCCCGGGTGGTCAACGTCTCCAGCACCGCTGGATGGCTTGCGCTCGCTCTGAATGACAGGGACATCCGGATTCAGGAGAAGTTTGCGTCTTCTGGTCATGGCATGACAGTGGAAGAGCTGGATAGACTCGTGGGGCAGTACTTGGATGATATTAGCGAAGGTAGGGAGGTATAATGACTTATGAGGGATATTATTATTACTGTCGGCAATACAACTGTACTCTAACTTTAGCTGCAACGAATCTCGGCGGGTTTCCATACTATGATACTTAAACCAGCTGTGCATGTGACCTAAGAACAATATATTTTACTGTAATATTTATTTGGATCAAGTAAACCATAGTTGCAGCTGAATATTACATTTGAATAACCATAAAATGCCTTCTACAGCCTTATTTTTATTTCAGGTCGTTCAATGGAAAACTGGCCAGAAAGCGCCTATGTCATGTCCAAACTAGCAGTCAGCACCCTGACCCGCGTACAGCAGCAAGCAATGACCAGCACTCGACCAGCAGATGATATTGCCATCAACCATGTTGACCCAGGACATGTTGACACCGAGATGACCCAGGGCAGGGGGAGGTTGAGCCCTGAAGAGGGTGCTCGAACATCTGTGTATGCGGCATTATTGCCGGAAGGAACAATGGTCAAGGGGGTGTTTGTGTTGGGAAGATTGCTCATTGAGAGATTGGGTGAAGGGGAAAGTGATTGATATGGACTAGCTTTCAGTATGAAATACTCTAAAATACATTTAAATAAATTTGATAATATTTGTTATAGTAAATGTTTCACATTATTGCTATGCAATCTTTCATTTCTTCCAGTCATGTCCCAAGATCCAACCCATCCTAAAGTTGCCGTCGTAACCGGATCCAGCAAGGGAATTGGACTTGGAATTGTGCAGAGACTTCTTAAGGAGTGGCCCCAAGGGCATGTCTATCTAACGGCAAGGGATCTGAGAAGGGCTGAGTCTGCGGCTGAAAAGCTTAGACAGGATGGTGTTGAAGGTTTGGACCGGTTGAGAGTGCATCAACTTGATGTGGATAGTATGGAGAGTATCGATGAACTTAAGGTAACTATTACGTAGTAATACAGTAACTTTGCTAAGTCGTAGAGATGTTCAGGACCATTTTTTTTTTATAAAACTATACGTTTCCGGACCTCCAAGACTAGCAACATTTTGCACTTCTCCCGAGGAAATTTTTGAGACTTGGAATATTTCTTATTGAAGTAGAATCGAATTATTCAGAAATTGCTAGTAAGAAATGGGAAAAATTGCCAATTCGGGAGGCCTCTAAGATAAGCAATTAAATTTGAAATGACGATTTTTAAACGAAGCACCTATAATTAACAAATGTTGAAATGACCATTTTTAAGAATAAAGCCGTAAACATAACGATGGCTAATTTGTTCACTTTTAACATGTATCTAATTGGTCGTAATTCAAAACACCTTAGTCACTATTTCGGTGCGTTATACAGTCACTGTGCATATCGTCTGTCTGTTGTAAAACACCGTATAAATGGCTAGATTATCTTTAACTCTTGTATTTTTCAGGCCTATCTTCAATCCAAATATGGCGGACTTGACATCTTTATTAACAACGCTGGTGTTAAGGTCAAGCCAGAAGGAGGCATTAATTTTGGAGAAGCTTCTGAGAGAACAGTCCGGACAAACTACTTTTCAATGAAGAATGTATGTGACAAACTGTTTCCGATTCTTAAACCTGGTGAGTTTTTATATTGACTAACAATACAGCAACGGATTAAATACTAAGGGCATAATATTTTTGATCATCCTGTTGTAGAAATCAAATTTGATCACAATATTTTTGATCAACCTGTTGTGGATTTCAAATTTGATCATTCATTAGGTAATACGTACATTAATAGGGGGTGTGGTAGCCGTGGTTGCAAGTTGCTCGTCCCTGCGGTCCAAGAGGTTGCAGGTTTGATTCCCCCCAGCGGCATGATGATGAAAAATTGCAATCACGGTGTGCAGCTATTGCAATTAACCTGAATAGGGGTGTCCTAAAATATGTAAAGAGGGATGCATAGCAAATATTGAATGAAATGTACATTAACTTTTGTACATAGGTGCCCGTGTGGTCAACATCACCAGCTCCTCTTCCTGGCTTGGAAACGTCAAAATGCCCCTTCGAGTCCGCTCCAAATTTGCCTCAGAGACGGTCTCAGCCTCAGATCTGGATGCTCTCATGAATGAGTATGTGGATGATGCCAATAGAGTGAAGGATCCGGATGAATTACTGGAAATGGGATGGTTGAGTAGCCCGTATAAGGTCTCAAAGTTGGGGGTAAGCAATAATTGGAAAATTAAAATGACACTTATTTTTTTTAAGAATTGCAATTACCATTGTTTACAAAAGTCAAGAATCACGTAATTCAAGATATTACAATTATAGCATGAAATTTCACATAAATAACCGCAAAAACAATTTTCCTGAAAATATTAAGAATTACTTTTTCAAATAAAATTTACCCAATGCATGGGGGTAAGATTATGCAAAGCATTATTATGGAACTTGGTGAGAAAAAGAAATCATCCACTGCACGGAAAGAATCAAATTGTCCTGACTAGCCCCTGAGCTGTGGTATATTCTTGCAGTAATAATCAAATACCGGAAAACAGTATCCTAAAAGCATCATTCTAAACCATGCTGTAGAAAAGTCTGATGATGGAACCTTGTTAGGATGTTCCTGGGACTTCCAAAATGGACTCAAATCCAAGTTTGGTCTAAAATTACTTATGTTATATTATGTGAGTTTTGCAGGTCAGCGCCCTGACACGAATCCAGCAGAGACAATTCAACCAGCTCCAGCCTCACTCCGACCTTGTAGCCAATCACGTTCACCCTGGCTGGGTTGCCACCGATCTGACCAATCACAGAGCTCCTTGGACTGTTGAGCAGGGATCACGGGCACCAGTGTTTGCTGCTCTGCTTCCACCAGGGACTGATATTAAAGGATGTTTTATATGGGAGGATTGTACTGTTCGGGACTGGGTCAGGGAATCAGAGAGTGATTACATCAGAACATCATTCTAAAACATTGTGTTTACAAAAAAGAGTTGTAGTATCCATAGTTTTATTCTCTCTGAAGTGAGTAAATTCGTCTGTAACCAAGTCTTCTCTTCTGTTATTATAATTGGTGTCCCATCCCTCATTGGCACGTCCAGTCCTCCATTCCTTCCTGAGGCTGAGATCAGTGCTGCCCTTGCATGACTTTTGGCAAAATTCTGCTCTTTTGTGCATTCTTTCTTTTTTTCTGAATTTGTTATAATTATAATTATGATACGTAAAACACAAATATTTTTTACAGATTTTTATTAATTAGTCTCGCGCTAGCAGCATACGGACCTCATAAGTCACGTTCAAGTGATCGTAAAACAACACTAATAACATCCCGCCGAGAAAGGATTTGAAAGAATGCTGTAATACAGCATTTCCGTACTTGTGCAGTTTTTTGGCTTTACTACAGCCACAGCAAACTTTCTTTTAGTGGATTTTGCGGTTGTAGTGAAGGAAAATGCCTTAAAACCGCAGTCCAGTAAGCTTAAGACCCCATGCAGTAATTGGGCGTATGTCCGCCACAGTACGAAAATACGGTCTTATGAACATTCTTTCTCGGCGGGATATTATTAGAGTCTTAGAGAGCTAATCGGAGCTAGAGTATGAGCCAAATGTGATATCTTTCTTACTCCTCTGGCCGATTTTAGCCACTTATAGCTTATAAATGGTCTAAATAGCCTACTTCTATAACTGTATCAAAAATTACTTTAATGCAGATATTTTTTTTTCATTATCGCACAGATCACACCCGCGCTAGCAACTGATTTAAATTTGAGGTCAATATTTTTAACATCAAGCAATGTTATTGAAAAATCTAATGTGTGTTTATTTAACATACTTTTTATATGCATATACACTGCTTTCTAGTCTTCACACACTTCGGTCTTGGGCTCCCATTTATGGTGACCCAGCGCCATTCGATGCAGAACTTTCGCCAGACACAATCATCGCAAACAGTATCGACTAGGCCACCCTGAAATGTAATGCATATTACGAGGATCCAAATACAATAGTAATTCTTTACTGAAATGCATATTACTGTAATTGAAGGCGTTTGAGAAAAAGTAATTGTATTTCATTACATCTTCATCAGTCATCCCTGAGACACCTTTTGAGCTTGGTTGACGAGGCAAAATCGGACATTGCTGCACGACGAGATCGAGTGCGAGCCCATTTTCATAGCTCATGTTACTGTAATTTTGTAATTTGTACTGCTGCAAATTACGATTTCTACTTCATAAAATGATTTTTTTATCCAATACGCTTCAATATTAAATTTAATGAAGAAATGTAGCAAATTACATATTTTTGGTTTGGGAATTGTCATTTGTAATTTTGCAATTTCAAAACTAGTTTAGTAGTTTGTTTACTCACAGTGGCACTGGTGTCATTGTTGCTGCTCCCTCCAACAATTGGCCTGTCAGTTGTTTCAATTTTGCCCGTTAACTGCTGGTTGCTAGAAGTAATGATTAAATACAACATTATAAAAGTGCAATAAACAGTACAATATCAAAACACATCCTAAAGTTTAGTGTAACATTGTTTTAGTAGTAAATATTAACCTATATTATATCAATATCAATACAACTCAAGATATCAGTCTGGTACAAATTAAAGGCGGATACTTTATAGAACAGAATTGAATATCTATTTTATTCATGCTACAAAAATGTGGGCACAATATCCTATCATTAAGTCTAACAAATTGTATTTCAAATTAGTAGAAAACTTTGTCAAATTATTTCTGGCATATTAAAAGGCAAAGCAAAGAAATGCCAAATGTATCTGGTAAAAGTTAAAGGTCATGTATGCCAGTAAACATTACGGGTGTATCATAATTATACAGGACTTATATCTTTCTAATTTTATTTTAAAGAAGTAGGAAAATATGTCTCCAACAACTGTGACAGCAGTATTGATAGTTATAATAAGTATGGGTGTCCAATAATTCAATACCTCTTAATCTCCTTAATGTCGTTTTTCTCAATTGTAACCTCTAACATCCAGGCAATGTCAAGAATTAACCCCAGAAGGCAAACAATTTTGATGATATTATTCGCCATATTTATTTATTGCAAGGAGTAACTCACTGAAACTGGTTGTAAACTGAAACACCAGGTAGATACGGTATAATATTTATTTGCAATATGGGGATTCCCCCACTTCAACGAAACTTGGATACTTCCAAATTGCGATTCAAATTAAAACGGAAATTACAAGTACAACCGATTTCAGAATCTGTGCAGCTGTGGGCTAAGGAGCTGCTTCTGACATTAAACAAAAATTAATATTAGTCTAGTATGTTATAGTATTACACACGAAGCCAATTTTTAATTGATTATGTTAAAAGTTAGTTATGAACTTAATCAAAATTATATTTAAATGAAACGCACTTACATTATAATATATAGCAACACATTCATAAAATATAAAACTATTTGGCCATGCACAGTTTTATATTATATAAACCAATATAAACAATTGATTTTTTTTCTCTCGAAATGTATTGAAAGTAATCGTGCTTGCATTGAAATCTGACGGATTTTGACGCTAGCTGACGGAAACGTGACTTTGGGAATATTGGGAACAAAGAAATCACACTGGAAACGAAGCGAAATTTAGCTGTAATAAAATGACAATAAATAAATATGTATAGTATGTGCTAATAACAGTTAAAATATGCATTTAAAGTTATAATAATACTGTTATAACATGTCCAGTACATAAAATTATGCAGCCAAATTAATATAAAAATATAAGGTATGTGTATATTTTAGCCTTATATCATTTACATGTATTGTGTTGTATCAGTTATATTATGTCATTATAGTAATGTTTTATTACAATAAGGTTTGCGATATCTTTGTTTTGGCCGTCATATTTTTTAGATGACTGATTGTCTCTAGGGGTCGAGCTAGTCCTGGAACTGAGTCTACAGCTCTCAGCTGAGCTGCTTGAGCTGAGAGTTTCTTGGTAAACTTGGCTGTAGACTCAGTTCCAGGACTAGCTCGACCCCTAGCTCCATCTAACAAGGCAAAGTGTCAAAACAAAGATATTACATACTTTATTAATTGATTATATGTAAACTGATAATAGTATTTTTAGTTAGTGTAATTGCACCCTTAGATACTCTTCTATTGTGTAATAGCAGCCTTATATGAAAGATCCATCATTTTATCTCGACGCCCTTTTGTGTCGCCGACAAAAGTGGAAAAAACGCTCAAAAACATTGTTAGTCGTGCAGAGTGAAAAAATTCGATACCACGTGTTTAAAAAGTTATACATTATTATATATTTATGGGAACTATAAGTTAAATACATTATATTAACTGTACAATATATAATATTATGTGTGCAAGCATTGGGAAGAATTGCATTTGATACGTACTTGCATTGAGAATGTAATTCTAAACGTAATTTGCATGTTATTATAATTCCTAGAATTACGCAATTCTTGACTGTTCTATGCAAATATAATTATAATTCTTGTATAATAAATATTATTTCCTAATGCTTGTATGTGTGTTAATTGAAATATTCGTTAAAACATTTATCGAGCGCTGTTTTAGGCAAGTTTAAATTTATAAGGTGATTTATTAAACATCTGAGAATCACGGTAAGTTTAAAAATTGGTCCATTTTGATATCTATCACAGTCTATTGAATCGAAATGCAACCCAATTTCTTGAATTAACAGCCCATTTCATTAATTTCCCCCAATATTGTTGACGTTATCCAAGTAGCACCCCATCAAAAAATTGTGCCGGCAATAATTCATGACAATAATAATTGGGTTGAGAGTTTTAGATCAAGTTATTTTCAGATCAACGCCCCAAAAGTGTCAACTGTCCTACTGAGCTGTATTAAAGCAATAATATATATTATTATACGACTGAAATTGAATTGATTTGGTGAAATTAAATGAGTGAATAATATTGCTTAAACATTAGATGAAATGGTTAAAGAAAAATATCGGTAATTGGCAATTAAATATAAATGTGTAGTATAAAGTAGTCCAAAGAACAAGATTCCATACAAAGGAACTCGAAATTTAACGTTGTTCTATTAGATTTGAGGCATATTTTGAAAATATGAAAATAATATTATACATAAGTGAAAAATATTCTACTTTTTAATCCGTTCAATTTCACAGCAAAATTAATTTGTAACTTAGTCATTCCAAAAGTAATAAAACTTTCCCTGCAGAATTCAGCTGTCCAAATGATAAGAGTTTTCATGTTTCATGCCAATACTGTAATTTTATTAGGGGAGCAAAAAACTTTTAATTAATGATAGCTCTCCATACCAAAATATTTAAGGTGCAGAAGACTCTTTAAAGAGCTATTTTCAAATCAGCTGTCCAAATGAAAAGAAGCAAAAGGGGCCAAAACTGTTTGTTGTAATTCTATAAAGAGTTTGAATTAAGCTTTCAAATCAGTTTTAACCTCTTATGTATATATTGAATAAAGAATATTAATAGTACAGATAATAAACATACATTTAAATTATTCGTAGTCTCTTCCGACGACCTGTGCTTAAATTGTTGAGTTTTTGCACCATATGGTTATTATCATTTGGACAGCAGAATTGTGTCAAATTGATTCCCTCTCTCTTCCAATTATTATAGTCGTCGCAAAGATGTCCGAAAAAAGAGAAGTTTTGCTGGAAACGAAAAATGTGAAAATCGTGAATGAAACGACGAAATTGAATCATGAAAGTGAGAAGAAAGTGGAGAAGAGTCCTGGGGCGAGATTGGAAGGGTTACTTGGGTATGGGAGGTTTCAAAAGTTTCAGGTAGGTAACACAGTGGTTTTTGAGTGACATAATGTGCAGAAACCAATGTGAACCCTGCTCAGAGTCTGTCTTGTGTATGGATCGCAAGCTAAACAGTTACTGTTAAAAAATTAAATCAAAAGTATGTTACTATCTGTTTTTGGTAAAATGCAAGGTTGGTAAAATGATAGTCTAAAACAGGTAGAGCAAGGATTAGGAACCCTTTTATTAATACGACTCTTTCTATGAACACAGTAGATGTTGTCTTGGTAGATCCAATAAATTTAATGTTTACTAAATGACACCACGGCTGTCCAAATGATAAGAAGCAAAGGGTGCCAAAATAGTTGGTTCTAATTCCGTAAAGAGCTTGAAATAAACATTCAAAAGAGTATTAACCTCTTACACACCTTGTATAGTGTCAGTACATACAATACAATAAGCTTTTATAGTCTTTGTAACTCTTCCGAAGAGTTACAGTTTTAGCTAGAGAGCTCTTATAATTTAGACAGTCCTCTGTTGACCAGTCCTGCACGGAAAGGAAAATATAAATAAAGAGGTAGTTTTTTAATCACCCCCGCGCCGGGTAGTTCCAGCTTTCTAAACAGATGTGTTAAAATATACTTTTCTATTTCAGAATTGGGTTTATGCCTCCCTGATCTGCTTTGTTGGATCCATGACCATGTTCCAGCTGGGACTGACAGTGACGAGGAAACCATTCAGATGCAAACTGCCAAATCAACTGGAGGACAAGTAAGAATGATGCCTCTTGGAGGACTCTTCATTTATTTGATATTGTCCTCCAACATCTTTTGTATTCTTAGGACAATAACAAATTAATATACTGTTCCTAAACTGTAACAGTTCATGGAATAAACCTGAGAAAAGGTATACTTTTCTCAGGAATAAACGATACATTTGGCTAATAATAGTGAAATACGAACGAAATACATTTTCGCACTTTCCGTTTACTTTTGTTCCAGCTTCGATTTCAATAGCTTTGAATCGAGTCCCCTTTTTGCCGAGGATTGCAGCATGGCCGCGTTCAACAATGAGTCCTCAGAGTGCACCAACCTTGGTGGACTAATTGGCTCAGCAGAGGAACTGCTGGATACAGGATGTTTCAATGTTTCAGATCAGGTAAGGAAAGGATTTTTCTCGTGGAATATTTGGGGGTAGTGCCCCATTGTATAACTAGACGTTTTTATTTGATACCCCCATAATGCACTAGTTATTACTGTAGTATTCATTCTCTATTTTCTAAAATTATATTTGCCGGATCATCCCTGGGTACCTTTTGGGATGTGATGTTCTAGCACAGTCCAGAATAGCACAGACTGCATTTTTCACCGGATTTGCACTGAACTGGAATTGCACAGAATGAACTTTCCCCTGGAATTGCACAGAACCAGAATTGCACAGAAGTCATTGCCTAAAGTATTAGCACATATTTAATGCTAATTTGCCTAACCCAACCTAACCTAACAGGATATCTTGCCCTAGCCCTGCGGGAGCCCTAGCCCTGTGGGACTCCTAAGCTATTCCTAAGGGGTGCCCTAGCCCTGCGGGACCCCTAAGGTACAGTCTGTGCAATTCCTAGACTGTGCAATTCCAGATGTGAGCTAAGTCTGTACAATTCCTATTCTGTGCAATTCAAGCAAAAAAATTAGTCTGTGCAATTCCTGGGCTGTGCTAGAACGCATCACCCCTTTTGGGTCATTCGCCAGCATATTGTGAGAGCAAAATCGAATTTTTCGAGAGCAGCAAGCACAGATCTGCATTAGTAACCATAGATTGGTTGCATCAACTCTAATGATGAAGCCACTTTTTCTCTTTATTAAACGGAATTTTGAAGGCATCAATTTTGATACTAGTTCATCCTCAGCCTCAGCCAGTGCAGTGCCAATTTGTAGTCAGCTGCTTCACATGGAGCCAAAAAATCCCGTTTTGCCTCCTCCATTTGATTCTAAAACGGCTTCACATTTTTGCAGATTTTATTATATACGGCATGGATGACAGTCACAATAGCAGCTACAGCATAGCTGCTACAGTCATCCATGTATACGGTTAGTTGGTTACTCATGGATGACTCCATGGGTTACTATACATATCTGTGTCCGCAAGAGCCTTTTGGGCAGCAGATCCGAGCGACTTCCGATCACAGCTAACACGGTCCCCGTATATTTCAGGTTCCCTGCATCTTTGGCTACCTTTATGACACCGCCGCCTCTGACACCTTCCACAGCCTGAGCGCTGAGAACGAGTGGATCTGCGACAAGGAGGAGCTCGGATCAAACCTGCTCATGGCGCAAGGATTGGGATTCATTGGCAACAGTATTGTGTTCATGCATCTCAGTGATACGTAAGCTGGGCCCAAAAATACAGTAGAAAGTATATTTATTATGATCAATCTCGCAGTTATCTTGCTGTATCGTTAATAAGAGTGGGCATAACAGTGATACACATAACAATCAAACTTTTTAAGTCTGTCCTCTACAATAACATATGGACTTGAGTCTTTCATTGTGTTCCAATTCCTTTGGACGAATTAATTTGCCCATTAATATTTGATTGACAATATATATCAGCCATTATTCTATAACTTTAACCATGATTATACAGTAAGACAGTTAAAAATATTTTTTTTTCAGTAGAATTATTTGAGTATTTAATTGTGTCTCAATATTCACAGCAATTTCATTACTTTAATTTGAACGTAATAATTTTCCCATTAACACTTGCTATCATTATACTATACTATAAATTTAACCATTACTATAAGACAGTTTTATTTTTCAGTTGGGGTCGCCGCCCCGTGATCCACGTTTGCAACTTCATGTACATGACGTCTCGCCTCCTCATGCTCGTCTTCTACGACCAATATTACCTTCTGCTCGTCATCACGGCGGTTGGGTCGGCATTCTACCCGGTGGGGATCAGGGTCGGATACACTGTCTGTAAGATTATATAGTCTCATTGTATTCATGTTTCAAGCTCGGTTAGTAATACAATAATAATTAATTTAATTTTATCAGCTGGAGAGGGGTCCGGTGCCGAACCGCTACTTTATGAATTCGATATATATTATCTTTTGAGACTGGATTCTACGTACACTTTGCATGCTGATTACAGAACTGGATTTGGTTTGGTAGTTTTCCTCTTCAAAGTTGGATTTAAAGCCATTTTTCATGATTTTGGACTGTTAACTCAAGCTTACCCCATATAAGTGTTCAGTTTATTTCTGCATGCACTGTTTTAATGACCTCAGGTGACACCATATGCTTTTTGGGATTTTTAGCAGGCTTATTTAGGCTAGAACAAGTCGAGTTCCGGTTCAAGAATGCAAAAAAACCGCTACTTTCCGAGGTCGGAAATGTAAATTTTTGTTAGTACTGTAGTGGTACCAAAAAACCGCTACTTTACTCTTTCGATGTTTTAAGGCGGTTGTAGACTTAAAAACTTAAATCTAAGGTTATATCTGAAGAGGGCTCACCGAGAGCTTTCCAAAAAGCATTGGAACGTCTATTTTTGACCCATTTTAAGGGTATTAGGTATGTCTGGACACTAGTGCGGAAAACGGAATGCAAAGTAATTTTTTTAGTACTAAGGATTGACCAAAAACCGCTACTTTACTCTTTCGATGTTTTATGGCAGTATCTGTTGTAGCCTTGTAGGCTTTCAATGTCAAATCTGAGATTATATCTGAAGACAGCTAATCAAGGGCTTTCAAACAAGTACAGAAACATGGATTTCTGATTTATTTTAAAAATACTGTTACTCTTAAGGTATGTTGGTACATTAGCGCACCGGCGTGCGCCGGAACAATGCAATGTTCTATTACTGTCTATGGGCTAACCTCAATTTGGCTCAAACAATACATAATCAATGCAATGTATTTTAATAGCCTAATATTAGTATAACAATTATTTAATTATAACAATGACAAGGCATGGACAAATAGATTGAAAGCTCTTGATGAGCTCTGTTCAGATATAAACGTGTTAGTCGCAAGAACTGAAAGGTCTATTTCTGACCCATTTAAAGATTTGATCTTTAGGGTATTTCAGAGCATTCTCATGACATCTAAAATTAATGTATTAAGTATAATTCAGTTACGGAAATTCGACTTTTCACGCCCACTCTGTTATTCTTCCTTCCTGGCCAAAGAGAAAAATAACAAAGTACAACAACCATAATATTGAATATCCATATGTGAATAGATACGAGTTAAGTAAAATTTCCAGGTTTAGCCGGTTCTGCAAGCCTAAGGTAAGCTAATGAGATGTCAATCCCATTACTAAGCCTAAATATAGCATATTTTGGACAAAAACATTGCTAAGGTAAAGTTCGGGATTTTGTTAATACAGTTTGAGTGTCGTGAGAGCTATTATGGTGAATGTGCTGTAAGGAGCCTCCCAGACAGGCATTTTCCCGTCTTTTTTTGCTGTTTCTGCCGTCTTTTTTTCTCATTTCTGCCGAGCTTTTTTTGGGACTTAGAATAATTTGCTTCAAAAAGAAGAGAAAAAACGAGAAATATTCTAAGTGTTTTAGCGCGCCCGTTCTTTTAGCTCATCCTTTCCTCCTCCTTTCCCCTTCTCAGCAACGCCGGTGCAAAAAAGCAAACCAAAGATATGGTTAATAAGCTAACGCCAAGCGGGAACTACAAGAAAATCGGCGATTTGGCATTAATCAAATTTTTAATGAAGAAGAATGTCCATAGATCATGGCATTCCCATTAACAATTACAGCAAAAAAATATACAGTAGAACATTGTTGACAGAAACAAGATCAAACCAAGGAGGTATACAATGGATCAAACTTGCACTAGAAAAACCTGTAGTAATTTTTTTGTTGCAAATCATATCTCATCTATATTTACAAGCATATTCATGGTCAGAAAATATAAATCTCCCTCAAAAAATTATAATACATAGTACAAATTGTAATTTTTATTATTCAAGCTGGGAATCAATCAAAAGGAAAAATTTCCTGCACATCAAAATAGTTGAACAAATACCATTAATGAAGTTAGAGCCGCTCCTGATACAGTAACAAAAATTATGTAAAATATTTAGGCAGTTTTTTAATGGCTCTGTCGCCCCCACCTTTTTCTGGTAATATCCTTGCATTTCATTGTCATTTATCACGTGATTGACTCAGGGCAGTCACTCAGGGGATCTTAAGCATGTGACTCAGTGGTTGACAACGGGCGCGCTAAAGGACTTAGAATAATTTTCGCGTGAGAAATATTCTAAGTCCTCGGCAGAAATGAGAAAAAAAGACGGCAGAAATAGCAAAAAAAGACGAGAAAAATGCCTGTCTGGGAGGCTCCTTAAGGTCGCTAATTGATCATTGGATTCCGACACAGATTAGCTCGCAGTCGACAGAAAAGAAATGGTCAGTTTAAG
>LR140751.1:0-15096 GCA_900659605.1 Tisbe holothuriae | reverse complement strand
GATTTTATCTTTTTCCTGTTGTGTGGATATGTTTTGTTGCAGTTTATTACATATGAGTCTTTCTGATTGTTTGCTCATCTTTTTCTCTCTCTCTCTCTCTCTCTCTCTCTCTCTTTCTCTCTCTCTCTCCCTTCCTTCTTCTAATGACTCAAACGTGACTCCAACAACAAAGAGAATGAATTTGACACCAGATACATTGCAAGATCTTGACTGAACTTTAAATAATATCTACTTGTATGTCATGCTTGTATCCACAGATAATAATTATGTTGCTACTACAGAAAGCCAGTTGGGTGATGAATAAATTTGTCTTCTCCTTGATTACAGAAAGCCAGTATGAATATGATTATTTATATTGTAGCATATTAGGAGGCATATTGTTGTGACCTACATTGCAATGAAATGAGGGGGTATGCTAATACTGCTCGTATAAATAATTGTGTTTAAGAAAATGTAGTTAATATTATTATGATGCCATGCCATGAATTGTACTATATAAAATTCAAATTTTATTGGCTAGAAAAGCTCTGATGAATATTTTCCCAATGAAGTCACAATATACAAACCGATCGAGTCTCTTCTTACAAATCTCCTCCTTCATCATATCCAACAGGTGTTCGTCAAACGCTTTCCTCTCCTCCGAACGCCTCCGAACTCCTCCGAATTGGATAGTCAAAATCAAACACACTTGTGAAGTCCATAGTTAAAGTTTCTTTCTCGAAACCGCCTCTTTGGTGATTCTTTAATGCAGACTGAATTCTCTTTTTCTTGTTCAACTACACACTACTGTCATTGATCCCCTACTACCCGCCGGCGGCGGCAGCAGACTCCCCACTATGATGTGCCGCAGAAGCCTCTCTTTCTCTTTCTCTCTCTCCTACGAGCAGATGCGCTCTCCTCGATATGGGTGGAAGAGGAAGAAGAAGAAAAAAGAAGGGGCTCCTTTCTCTTTTTTGGGGTTATATACAGACAAGGAGCTTGTAATTACACATGGAAATAATGCTAAACAAAAACTATCTCTCTCTTTCAATCATCTTAGTCGTTATACATTAATTCAAGAAGTACACTTATTTGACCAAACAGTCATTTCCTTACCAATACAAGTTCCATGCCCCTCGTTACGGCACTGCAGCAAGTGCGCGCATTGGCGAGTTTAGCACACAAGTCAGCGTGTGTGAAGAAGGAGGAAGAAGGAGAAGCACCGTGGAAAAGAGAGAGATGCTGGCTGCAGCAACAGTCTTCCTTTTCCTCCTGGCCAACAGCGCCAGAGCCTTTCTTGTACAGAGTAGTTGAAGAAGCCTCCTCCTCCTCCTCCTCCTCCTTCCCACTTGCGTGTACAGAGAGTCTCTCTCTGCAAAGAGAAAGGAGTGACACAGAGAAAAAAAACGGAAAACTGGCATTACTTCTCTTTCTTCAGCTGTCCACGGCTGTTGCATCCCTTCCGGACTATCCATTCTCCATGACTACTGCTGCTCACAGCCTATAAGCTTTCATGCTTGCTTTAAAAAGAGGTCAGTTGGGGGTAGAAGAGGGTGTAAAATTGAATTCTAATATGGTACAACTTGCTTGTACTGCAGCTCATACCTGCACAATATTCAATCAGCATGACATAATTGCTCAATTATCTGGTAAGGTATGTGATAGGAGGAGGAGGATTTAATGGCGATGTGAAGACCGCTAATGAAGCATGAATTACGATAATTAGAGGAAATCGACAAGAGTTTTACTGAGGGGAGAACGTTTGTGCGTTTTGATGGAGCTTGAGATTAAATCAAAAATACTTCGATCGTTATTAGATCCAGTTATGCCACTGCAACATGTCTACAAAATATGCATATTTTTCATCCATATCATTACTCTTAGTGCTAATATTAAACAACATTTGCATTCTTAGCTACGCGTATGATAACGTTAAATGTATATGCAATATATGTACTTCTCCGAATTCATGCCACAATTCCATGTATGGGGCATCCTCCAACTTCCCCTGGAAAAAAGAGAAAGCCATGATGCTGAAAAAGGGAGAGAAAATATGTGGCATATTGGGGTAAGGAAGGAAAGAAGAAAAAGGAAGGTACAGAGTTAAAAGGAAACTGAAGATATAAAAAGGGTGGGTGCTGCTAGAAGGAGAAGATATCGTGTAGTAATAGTATGACTTCAACTTAAAGCAGGGATATATGAACAAAATAGTAGCAGACAGAAAATGAAGGCCAAAATTTATTACAAAGATAAAGTTCATATGTTCTATTATTAAGAAATCTGAGGTATATATATATTTTTTTTTAATTCCCGGATCGCCCCTGGCCTAATCCCCGCTACTGTTAGTTCGCGGCTTTCGGTTTAGAGGTATATATTATTCATTTATATATTACTTTTACTTTGCACTATGCACCTCAGTGTTCACGGACAGAACTGACTGTTGCATATAGCAGCCTTTTTCCATACCAGCTGAGATCAAGCAAAGAGGAAGAAGAAGGAGGAAAAAGAATGAAAGAAAGCCGCCTTTGAGCCGGAGCCACACCATGCTTGTTGTACTTCCTCCCCCAGTAAAGGGGATATAGACTCAAATGCTGTAAATAAAATTAAACTTAATGCATGCAAGGGATAAGAGGGGAAAGATGCTTTTCTCTGTCTCTATTTCTGTGTAGGATAAATGAACTCTGTGGTAAATGTAATTGTATCCATGAGTAATGGTATTTTTTAGTTTCTATTTGGTAAAAAATAGTAATCTAGTGTTAATTACAAGGTGATTAATGATGGGTTGAAATAATATCATGATTCAATACGTACAGTTTCCTTTGTTCTAATATTTCACTTGTCGAACTAATGAGTTCGGATACACAAGAAACTCTGGCAAAAAAGCACGCCAACGGCCAATGAAATCAAAAGTGGCAAAATTTGGTTGATAATTTGATGCCTGGCTCCCAAATGTGAAGGTAAACGCTTGACTTTGTTGTTGGTACGTTTTTTTGTGTTTAATTGCCGAAGAACGATCTGTTTTTGCCATCAAAGAGAGTAATGAATGAATTTGATAGCGGACACTTAATTAAGAAGAATACCAAACAAATAGATCTGCCAAAGACGAGACGAAGAGTATTAATAGCTGAAATTCGATTCTTATTCTTCTGACTGACCAGTTTTTCAATTGAGGAAAATGTTGATGTTTTAGATCGTTTTCCTTAGCCTTTAGCAAAAACAATGATGTAAAACTTTGCCAGTACAAAAGGTGTGCAACTACTTTAAATACAAGGAATAGACAAAGCCAGCGTAGTCTTTTAAACTTTTCTATTCCCCTTTTTCTTCCTTAAACCGAGTGGCTTATGTTAGCGAGTAATTTATGGGTTGAGGGAGAGAGAGGGAAAGAGAACTCAGTCCAAGTGACTTCATGCACAAATGCCAGTCAATAAACTTTGGCAGACTTGTCTTTGCAAAGCCAACTTGTTTAGACCTGTTTTACCACGATAATAAGGAGTATCAAGAGCTGGCTCTTTTTTACTGAAAAGCGCAGGGAAACCAAAAATTGCCTTTTAACTGTATCAAGCTCTTTTTACGGATCGCAATAATAATTATAACAGAAGTAAGACACTATATTTCCTATTCATACAACACATTATACTAGTTAACCTTACTTTCATATACCAAAATACACACATGATTCAACAATCTCTACAACAGTAACAACACAAGGAGACCAGCCATAATACTTCATTTTCCCGAATACTATTTTACATTGCACTTCCATCCACACCCATGCCAGAGCTGGACCCTTCTTCCTCCTCGTCAATGGCGTCCAGGTCATCTTGGAGCATCAACACAGCTTCCCTGGTCAGACCCACTGAAGACCCGTCCGCTGACGCCGAGGCGACCTCAGCCAGAAGGTGGATCGTCTTGTTGAGGCTCTCGTCGAGGGTTTCGATGCGGCGGTCGAGCACGTTCATGGCGGAAGGAAGCTTCTTCACCTGGAAAACAAGTTAGTCTCTATATAAATGCACTTATGCTAAATCCGAAATTTACCTTAATAAAGCTCTGCACAAAGTGATTGACCCTGACAAAGAGCTGGTCAATCTGATCCGAATTCTCCTTTGCCTCTCCTGCAATGGAGTCAGTCTTCACTTCCAGACCAGAGAGCTGATCGGACACATTCGTCTTCCAGGACTCGAGGGCCCCGAGTTGGTCTTCGGAGGAGTCCATGCGGTAGGACAAGGCTCCGAGAGACTCTGAGAGGTCGAGGAGGAACTCGGAGGTGGAGTTGGACTCGGGGTCGATGGTGGTGGTGGTCGTGTTGAATATTGGGGTTGCCATAGTCGGATGAACATGCTAAAATAATATTTACATTAGTCGATGTATGTCCATTTGTTTTGAAACTAATAACAGAAACACCGAATTTTAAATAGAGTATAATCTATGATTGGGACCGTAATATGCAAAAGTCCAACTCTTAGAATATAATAAAATAGCACCTTCCAAACCTTTTGCTGTGTTGTGAGATTCAACCGGTTGAAGTCTCTCTGAAGATTGTTGAAATTTTGCTGAAGACCTCGAATTGAACTGTCAACAATGCCAAGGATCTATAAGAGAAAAACATTATTAAATATGTGGCTATACTATGTGAATAATGCTTTAAGAAAGTGCCATTAAAGCAGGCAACGTTGGACAGTTCCATACTGGTCCTCAATTTTCTGGTCTCCTGTTCCCCACCCTCTTTTTTAATATAATGTCATCAACATATTCTTCAAACAGCCGAAATAAAAAATAAAGCCACGTACAATTTTACCCTTCCAAAGTCAAACAAATGGGGTAATTTATTGACATCTATATTTGTCATTCATATCCTGCATTAGTGCATTATGTAAAAATGCAAACTAACATAAGATCATGTACTATTCATCAATGATATATTTTCACTTTTCTTGCTTTGGACAGCATTCTAACTGCTTTGGATTCCATTTCTGTCCTCAAATATAGCCATCAAAATGCAAATTTTTGCACCCAACAGTACTTACAGCCCTCTCTAATAGAGAGAAGAAGGGTAGATGGAGAAATACAAGAGTAGAGATGAAAAACAAGAGATGTGCAAGTGAAATTTGACGAGCATCAATACATTTTGACACTCACAGATATATTTAGATCTTTTAAGGCTAATATTTGATATGTAATCCTGTATGCCCCTGCATGCTTAATAATGAATCTCTTACCTCATCCTTTTCTGCTGTAAAATCAGTCTCATGCCATCTCCGCTCCAAAAACGTGGTCGTGTTTAGCAGCAAGGACAAGTCAGACTCCAACTCGGAATTGGCCTCATCCAGAGACATGAGCTTGTCAGAAAACTTATCAGAGCCAGTCTCTAACAATGAGAGCCTGTGTTCGGCAGTCTCCGCCTTATTGGACAATGTGGCAGAGCTGGTCTCTAAGGCCAAGAGAAGCTGATTGGTAGATGACAAATGATCTGTTGCAGTATGAGATGCATTCTCTATTGTCTTAATTTGTTGCTCTAATGTTGCAATCTGCTTTGACGCCTCCTCGCTGGATGTCTCTAGAGCTGTGAGCCTCCGCTCTGAGGCAGTCTCATTCTGGATGAGCTCAGACATGAGCTGAACTCGAAATGATTTGAGGGAGGATATCTGAAACTATACACAAGGCATTATGACTTGTTCATTATCCTCAATATGTTATTAATCCTACAGCAATATCATCCATGGTCCTGTTCTTAGCCTCATTCTGAGCCCCGTGTTCCTTGATTATGTTCCATAGTGCTTCCACCTCCTCCCTGGTCATCTCCATGGCCTCCTTGTGTATCCGGTCTGAAGTGAGAGCGGCCTCCTCCAGTTCAGTGATCCCTGTGCGGAGTCGATTCAGGGCAATGAGGGTTACTTCATTGGCAGTTTCCCAACCAGTGACCTGAAATTGAAATGTACATATAAATGCACTATACAGACGTAGTTACACTGCATGTTGCTAAATAGGGTTAACTTCCCCCTCATTCCATCTGTTAAACAAAACAAGTTTCGCTAGTCGTCGAGTCATTCGTTTGTTTATCTTGCAGTTATTCTGCACAGTGTTTCGTAAGAAAGTTTACATCATGTTGAAAACGGATCGATTGGGAGGAAGAAGGGGTTGAATATTGAGAAGAGGGTGCGAGAAAAAGTTCAATTTCATATGATTTTTTTCGCTTCGGAATGGCGTTTCTGCTGCTTTTCACATCCTGTATGCTGAATATGTTTCAACACTTGCAGAAATGAATATCAATTGGGATCAGAATTTTTTTCTACTGTTATAATTATAATCATGGTAATATTTCTGTTCATTGCTATTAGAGTAAAGTAATTTCCTAAAAATATATCAAAAGGCAAAAATTGTCCACTTCTTCACTGCAATGAGCTTTTCCAACTCAAGCACTGTAAGATTTCCTTTGACACCTTTGAATAACTCTTCCTTTCTCTTCAAAAGTTTGAAAATACACATAACTTTAGATTCGCATTACGGAAGCATACCCCATTTTTGTATTTAGAATAATGAGTACTTCTTCATAACTGTTTTCATCGTCATATTGTAGCATTTTGTGTGCCAATATAGCACAAAATTAACCATGATTATTTTTTATGGCTGCAAGTATTTTCAAGGCTTCATTGGCAAGGAAGGGTTGCTGGTTATTTTTAAAAAGAACGTGGGTAATACTAATACATCCTAATAATCAACACTACGTTATAATAAAGGTTGAAATAGCAGCCCTGATAATGAAAAAGACGGAACTCTGAACACAGAATGAAGGAGACACATAATTGCATAAAATATATGCATAGCATGACTTTACAATTTTGGTTTTCGCGGAACTTGTACACTGTACCTTTTTATGCATTACATGGTGTAGAAAGCAAGGTACATAAAATTACCGGGAAGAGAAAAACGGAAAACATGATAGAGACCCTCAATGACTATAGATGAATATACAGGCCTTAACTAAATACATAAGCTCTTGAGTAGAACGTAACTAAAGCTATCCCGACACGGCCATTAACACTATTTGGAGCATCCATTCTTGAGCAAATTTTATCCTACCTTTGCTGCCAGTTCCTCCATAGCCTGCTCATGACTCCTCCTCATGTCCCTGATCTGCTCCATGAGCTCCGTCAGCCGCTTGTGGTGGCTCCCGGTCGACGTCTGGCGCTGCTCGTGGGAGTGGTGCTGGCGGGCGACCATTTCCTCCGCGAATCGCCGGAGGTCGCCGAGCTCAGAATCATGGCTCTCCAGTGTTGTCTCAGCTTGGAGGAAGGACCAGCGGAGTTGGGCAACCTAGGAACAGGGTTAATTTGGGTTCAATACAGCCAACTGTTAACCATTAACCTAGCAAATATATTTATTTACATTACTATGCTCTTAAAGTTTTACTGTATCAAAGGGATTGTTGGACTTGAAAATACCACATGAGGACATTTCTCCCCTTGTGTAGCACTATTATCCACAGACGTCAATAGCATGGGCATGCAACACATAACTTTAATTTTCTGCCTCGTACCTTGTTCTCCACCATCTCCTGCATGGTCTCATTCTGCACCCTCTGCAACCGCTGCATCTCCTTGTGGATCTCCCGCTCCTTGACCAGGGTCAGCCAGAACACGAGCACAGACAGGGAGATGGAGGCCAGGACGAGGAGGTACAGCAGCCAGGAGCAGGCACGGCCGCAACAATTGGAGGAAGAGGACTGGGGTGGGGGAGGGGAGCCTGGACGTCCCATGTTAGGTACTTCTTGGTCACTGTAGGTGCTATTCTACTACAGTGTGATTAATTGCACTTTCAATGCCCACTGATGCAGACAAAGGAGAACTTTTAACACTTCACTTGTAAACTGATAAGTCTTCCACCATGTGAGAGTTTGTCTAGATGCCGCCGCCACCACCTTTCAAGCAATAATGGCTGGCATGATACTTGTTATCGTTACATATATTTTCAAGTGGTCTTCTCGGGTTTCTTCCATTACAATGAAGCGCAAACACAGGAAGACGAATTTTGGAGTCGGGAAAAAATGAGTTTTAAAATGTCCGTCCGATCGAAGCGATCACGGGAAAGTAAACGAAGAAGATGAATTGTGATATTTCCGCTCCGGGTTTACGGCTAAGAAATCCAAGATTTTTACTCATATCAGCACAGTGTGTGGAGTAAAATGCAATATATTTTACGTTGTCTCTCTTGTCAAAGTTAAAGAATTGCTTTAATCATAATAGTAATGCTCATTGTCAACATCATTGCTCGCCCAATAAGCAAAATGTGCCAATCCGCGCTGTAGCCATTTCCCCCAATTCGTACGCCTCCCCCATGGCAAATTTGTTTACACTCACTCAGCGACTGTAGCCCGCAAAGAAGAAAAAAAAATGTCTCCATTTTTTCACCCCTACTCAATCTTGCAATTTGTAATCATGAGCTGCAATGGGTAATTATTCAGAAAGCGTTTTCAGAGTCTGTGCGATGCCTGAATTTCCTTACTGAGGTTGTGCGAGAATGCTAATAATTCATGTAAGTATATAAGAGATGATCTACAATCAAATTATTGACTTGCATGTGGTTGAATGTTGACAAAAGTGACAAACAGGTTTTAGGGCAATACGTATTTTAGCCTAACTGATATGTCATTCTCTCAAATTTGTATGAAGTTATGTACCATTCGGTCTAGTACCCTTTCATAGGTCATTATGCATATATCCGCGTCGTGTTTTGCATTCCCCGCCGTTTCCGTCGTCCCGTTCTTTCCCAACGGGTGGGGAACGAGTCGGAAGAAATTTCGCCGTCTTGAAAGAATCGTAAACACGAATGGAGTTCTTCTGACTGGAGAAGAAGAAACATTTGAGGCGAATATCGTTTTGCGAAACGAGCTTCCCAAAAGCTATTAAATGATGCTATTAATAGAGGGACTGATTAACTTTTGATTGAAGAATTATCTCTCTCGCGGATGTCGCTAAGAAGAAAAGATTGAACTTAGTCGTGAAAGTAACCTATACCATGGATGACCGCATAGAAGCAAGGAACTGTAGATGCATGCAGTCATCTTTGTACGCGACGTCACCTTGTATACCTTTTCATTTCTGCATCCTCCTCCTAAAATATTCTCTGAAACATCATCAGACGACGACGACGACGACTCGACTTCGTTTTAAACAAACACTATAATTGATATGTTTAAAAGATGTTGGCGGCTGAAACAGGCATTTGAAAGTTACAAATAAACGCACCTGGACAAATTCAGATTCACTGACGGGGGAACAATTAAGGAAATTCAAATGTTACAGTAATCCTATACACCAAACCCCTGGCAACAAGCCTGCCTGTAACTTTTGACTGCAACATCTACCCTTTTGCTCAGTGTGAGAAGCATGTGCAGCTAAACATTTCAGATGAAAGATACAAGTTGCTCGTAGAGAAAAACTGCGGCCTATTTACGACGTAGTAGCTGTTTTTAGCACATTTCTTAAAACTGAAATTAATCAAGTCTCGTCCAATATTTGTAATCGTTATATATTTCAATATTAACTAAGTTTTCACATTCTTTCTTCCAAAACTCAAACGTACATATTTATCTAAGTGACGCATATTATATTTGAAGAGAGAACTGTTAATACACCTGCATCAAGTTCCCTCATTTGACAATACTTCCGTTATATATTGCGCTTGTAGAGTGATAAAATAGACTAGTAATCGCACTGGGAACTTTCTTAATTAACAACAAAAAGGCATCAAGAAAAAGCAAAGTTGTCATCAAAACTGTAGGAATATTTTCTGGGGTCGCAACTATTTCTTGACCCCCGATTCTGATTTCACTAAAATTCTGTTCTGGCAACAAAAAGTGATATTTGGTCGTCAGTATTTCGTCACATTGCGGAGTAGTAATTAAGTAGTTTTACTCGGAGGAGCTCGGAGCCTCTTCAGCAATATTTGGACTCTCTGTGGAGCCTTCATTCTCTGTTGCAGCTGTACTAACAACAGCAGGCTCTACTGTTGAATCGGAAGCATCCTCCGAGTTCGCCCCTGTTGCCTCCCTTCTCCCTCTGATTGTCGCTGACATCTGACGTAGCTCATCCCTCATCCCTTGCAGATTGTTGGACTGCTCCTGCAGCTCGGAGACCAGCTCAGAGACCTCATCTGGATCGGGAGCCTCGGAGGTGTCAGAGTTGGGAACCTCCGCTGGTTCCTCTGTAGTAGTCACCACTGTTGTAGTTGTGGATGTCGTTGTCGTGCTGCTCTCTTCCACTACAGGCGGAGGTTGCTGCTCCTCTTCTTGCTGCGCAGCCTGCTGCCGCACCTGATGCACTGCGTGAGAGTGTGCATGGGCGTGCGCATGTGCATGAGCGGCCTGAGCCTGCGCGTGGGCATTGGCATGATTGTTGTTATTGTTGTTGTTTCCATTGGAGAAGACGACACCAAACCGGAACCGAATGCCGCCAAGGGTGAACCCGCGCATTCGCTGGGGCTGCCTTGGCTGGCCAGCGCCGCCGTTATTGGCCCGCTGCGCAGCCAGTCTCAACCCTGGCGGCGGCCCGATCGACGCGCCGTTTCCGTCCGTCTGGTTCCGCATGAGGATGTCCTGAATCTGCGCCTGCTGCAGGATCACCGGCATCTCATAGTGATGGAAGAAGTAGATCATGCTGTGCTGCGTGAACAGCCACATGGTCATGAGTGCCAGTCCCGAGTACTGGCCGGAGAACTTGTAGTGGTAGCAGTAGAATGAGAGGTGGTAGAGGTAGAAGAAGCGGAGCCAGTAGCGCTTGGTGATGCTGGTGTGGCAGCAGACGGCGTCGTACTGGTCGGCCAGCCAGACCACGAGGATGATGTAGAAGGCGGTCGTCGTGTCCTCGAAGAACTCAGACATGATGGCTTCCATACCTGAAAAAACACGAAGGACACTGGTAAGTG
Source organism: Tisbe holothuriae (assembly GCA_900659605.1). Classification (NCBI taxonomy): domain Eukaryota; kingdom Metazoa; phylum Arthropoda; class Copepoda; order Harpacticoida; family Tisbidae; genus Tisbe; species Tisbe holothuriae. Next base: position 4,197 of record LR140751.1, on the reverse strand, counting down.
AAAAGTGGTTCAAATGAGTGGAATATTATACAAGCTTGAGCAAATATGCTAGATACGAAATTCCGTCAACCCGAAACTGTCCGAAAGGTACAGTATGTTGCTGTAAGTTTTATGGTTTTCACAGCTACAGCCTAAAACAGCTCGTAATCTCTCTCCTTCTCTGGAGGATGACTTAACAGAAAGGAGTTATTTTCGCCGCCTTTCATTTCTGCCTAGTTGTAATCACTCTTCAAACAGACTCGATTAAGAGCAGCCAGTATTCCTTCAATTGAGTCCTTTATGGGTCAAAGTAGGAAAGGGGACAATAATCCAAAATACGGTCCAAGGGACGAGTCCAGACAATGTTTATGCTGATATTTGATTCCTCCTCCCTTTGACCAGACGCGAGAATCAATTATAAAACAAGACTTCATTTAGATTATAGCAGAAGTCAAGTGGTGTTGGTTATTTTTCTTGCAAGAGAGGAAGTCCCCAAACAGTTGGAAAAACAAGCTGTTGAGGAGAGCACTTGAAGAGCTTCTTCCGTCAGTTGGGCGGTAATGGGAATAAAAAGGCTTCAAAATGCACCAAAGAACGGGGATAAAAGTCAATTTGGTGTAGAAATATAGCCGGTTATTCCAACAATTGTATCTCAAAGCAAACGGCCACACTGCACAGTGAGCTCTATAAAATCGCCCCTTCCACCCATGGTGAGTGCCCATCGTCATCCCCTCCCGGAAACCATTGAGCTACAATAACATCATTATGACTTCAATGCACCTCGAAACGACCTCTCTTCCTCTGGTTCCTGTTGTTTAATTAAGTTGATTGGGTTCTCTGGAGATGAAAATCATCCTCCACCTCTCTCTCCCTGTGGGGGTATCTCTGGTTTATTTTCACAGAAAATAGAATGACAGCAGCGAGGGAGAGAAGGAGAAGTGTCGAATTCTAATCAGCAAAGGATTGAGTGAGTGAGTGGATGTTTATGCAATGTTGGGTGTTCAATATATATGCGGAGTTGCAAAATTGCACAAAACATGCAGATTATCAGATTGGAAATGGATGCTAAAGTTGAGTTGCTGAAATGTGACGTTGTTGCAGTTTTTGACGAAATTAGATTTATAACGATAGACACCTATTTTAACCATAGTCGGCACAAAGTAACCAACAGTTTAACATACTACTAATACCGTTGACAAGCAATTTAACATTTTTGTGAAACATAGTGGTTTCAGCTTGAATATATTATTGACTCACCAACAAGAGCCAGAATGACTGTGAGCAGTGGCGCGGCTGGAAAGGCGATCGGCGTGTTGAACTCAATCATCTGGAGCAACTCCACGATGAACACAAAGATCTGGTGTTGGGAGTAGCGGAGAAGCATCGAGATGGAGATGGTCTGAAAAATTATAATAGGAGTTAACTGGTCAGCTAAAAAACACTTCCTTCACTTACAAAGACCATCATGACAATGGCTGCCACGATGTAACTGCTCGAGTGCGGCCACCTGCTCACAAAGTGATAATGGGCGCCGGACACAACGTTCCTGAAACAACAAAATGTTCAAAGAATAAGCAGAGGACTATGAAAAGTAACTTAAAAACTTTCTCGAAGAAGCAGATTAACTTTGCTTTTTATAAATTTTTTATCCTGTATGTGTATATCTAGCAAGAGAATGAAGAGATCCTTGAATCTGTTTCCAATGTCACTGACCGATTCGATGCAAATCTTTGCGGATTTAATCAAGTAAAGTGATCTATGCGAACTTCTTCAGAAAAGTGCATTCTGGGGTCCCCTGAGCGGTATTAAAAATCCCCTTCTTAGTGATAGCACTACTGCCGCCGCTCCCTCGTTTACCATTCACTGTACTGACTGTACTCCCAAATGGTATTTTGCAAAATGTATATTCAAGGGCCATTTAAAGAGAGGGGACATAAATGTTAATGCAAAGTAACCAAAGTTGCACGCGCGGCTATTTTCAACAAATGTATCCCTTAATATCACTGGTTGGAAGCATTAAAAGAATACCGCTGTAACCTCAGATTATTCAGCTTTAGGGAAGCTCACCTTAGGTATCCCTTATTATCTTCACTTTCTGCCAGACTCTTAATGGAGCTCATTAGCACATCATCGTATCCGAGGAATCCTTGCAGCAGAAACTGGCTGAAGGAGTCTCCGAAGCAGGAGTTTGTGGCGGGGTCGAGCACCACGATCTGTACGCTGATGTTGAGCTTCTGGCGGGTGGTGGGGGACAGGCGGAGGAAGCCGTACTCGAGGCTGTACTCGACGATGTACTCGTCCTGAGGCCACACTGGAAAGAGACGGATTTATACAGTATGATAGTAATATGGTTATCAAATGCTTCTTACCGACGCTCTTAATCTTCTCGTACTCGGTTATATCCTCGTTTAGACCCGCCTCCTCCGACTCGGAGGTGCCTTCCTCACCCTCCTCCAAGTGCGAGGCAAACGAGGAGTTCTCTTGGAGGCCCTTGACCTTGTCAATGGACTCCTGAAGACGGACGAAATCAGACTCGAGTTGGTCAACCTCGGATTCGATGGAATCCAAGGTCTCGTAGGCAGCGCGGGTTTTGTTGAGATCTGTAAGTGAGTAATTACATTAAATGTGATATTTAAGGACATAAAGCACATATTAAGACGTTAAAACAGCTTGAAATATCTCACCTGCACTTTTATTTCCAAGAGTACTGGGCTCAAATATCACCGACATCTCTTCTTCCATGACAGACTCCCTTGCCCCGGCTCCCTCTTCGGAGTTGTCCTCCTCCTCTTCTTCCTCCTCCGAGTAACCTCCGAGTATGCCTCCGAACCAGCCCCCACCAGACGCCTTCGGAGCCCCCGAGCCCTCCTCCGCACTGGGCGGCTGTTGCACGTCCGGCTCTTCCTCTTCCGAGCGGATGTGGATCTTTCCCGCGTCCTCCCGTCTCTGGAGGAGCTCTTCGTCGGACAGGTTGTCTTCCTCATCGGAGGAGGGGTGTTGTTCAGGCACGGTGGTGTCGGAGTCGGAGTCTCCGGAGCCGAAGAATTCTTCCAAGACACTGAAAGAGGCATGTCAAGGTATAAAAAGGATATACAGTTACATAATAGAGTAGCTCACCCTTCGCTTGAAAATGCAGCAAACAGCATTGACGGGAACTCCTCTTGCTGCTTATGTCTTATCTGCAGCCGCCGCTCCTTCTCGTAGCTCTGCTGGACCGAGTACTGCGCGCCCGCGGGTGCGTCCCGCATGATCTCGACCCGCAGGATTCCGTCGCGCGGCCAAGTGTCCTTCACGTCTTCCAGACATTGGACTGGGTGGCGGGCGAACACGAGGTGGATGTAGATCAGCATTAGGAAGCAGATGAAGGCCTGGAAAATGAAGGGACAAATATCTCAAATAGCCTTTCGAACATTTACGGATGCATGTACTTTCCAAACAATAATATTAACTGAATACCATTGAAGTACTCAATACATTCTAACCAAACGGGAAAGCAAGAAATGTTAATAATTTTAACCACCATTTAATCTGCTTGCATCCATAACGAAATAGTCACCGTCTCCTACAACAACTTTCCATCATATCTTGCCTTACTCCGTATAGCGAGAGTGTAAATGCATATTAATACTTGATAGTATCTTCTACTCTCCGGCAGGTATCTCACATTTCCTCTGCAGATCGAGCTCTCTTTCTTCTTCTCTCTTGAATTGTCTCACCTTTAGCAGCACCATGGTCTCGATGACCCTCCTGACCGGCCTTGGGCACATTCTGGCGTAGGCCAGCGTCAGCTTGTAGAAGAGCGTGTGGAAGAGGCGATCGCGCACATTGAGGAAAGGGTCGGCGGGGCTGCCAGCGGCGAGACCGGCACCACCATTGTTGTTATTGTTGTTGTTGTTTGGCCCTCCTGCTGCTGCTCCTCCCGCGCCTCGCTGTTCCGCCCCTGCTGCGTTGGGCGCGTTCTCGGTGTCTGCCATCCTGGGGCCGAGGGACGAGTGTTCAAAGTCCTTAATACGACTCGTCGTGCATAATAACGCCTGTATTGATTATTGCTCGCTTTCTTTTCACCAGAGAAGTTCACTGTCTCTGCAAAGTGCAAACTTGTCTTCTTTCTAGTTCTCTTTACTGCTTGAATGTGTAGTGTGATAGAAGGGGAGAAATAGAATAGAATGAGCTTCTAGCTGAGTCATCCCTTGAAATGTCGGCGTCAATGCCGACGAA
>LR140750.1:0-15079 GCA_900659605.1 Tisbe holothuriae | reverse complement strand
CCCCCCGGTGCACCTCACCTTTGTTATTTTTCACCACAATTGTTTGGTTCCGTCCCCCGGGGGGGGGCCCCCCCCCCCCCCCCCCCCCCCTTAGGAGGCAACAGCGTTACAAAAAAACTTAGTACAAACATTATTAAGATTATAAATATTATACATATGTTATTAAATTATACAATAATGGATCACATGGAATTTTTATATACACAGTAAAATATTTAAAAAGTTATAAATTGTTTCAAATATACATTGCAATTAGTAATTACCCATTTACAGTTGCCATGCATGGCCAAACACTGGACTGTGCAAAAACCAGTGAAAATGTATACGCAGACACCTTGTAAAATTGCAAAATGGCAGCCAATCAAAGATTACTATTTAAAATAATATATGACGCCAAACATAATTACAGTAATAAATAGTTTACAAATGTAATATTATATTACTGTATGTTGTTTATATTATATGTTAATTATTTTTTCACAAATAACAGAATATAAATAATTTAACCTAATGAGTAGCTTCAATATCTCTGACAAAATACGGGCACACCCTGTGCCCATCTTTGAACCATTCAAAGAAGATCTTATTGAGTGGGGCTTTGTACTCTCGGAGGTAGATTGCTGCAGCCTGCTCAGCTGCGTGAGACCAGGGCTTGCCCTTGGCAGTGAAGTGAATGTAGTGGACCTTGGAAACATCTCTGAAAAAAATGACATTTTTTTTCAACAGTCTGATTAATTTCACCTTTAAAATGGCTTATTACAGGATTAATATCGCCGAAATGGCAAAATATACAGGATACTCGTTTTAATTAGTAATATTGGTTAAATTTATAATGGATTCAATGGCAAAGTCAACGTTGCAAAATGATATTATACATGTTCCTACAAATTTTTGCTGAAAGGGCATAAATATGAACTTCTTTTATCCGTTACCTGCATTTGTTCAACACTACGGAAAGCTTTTCATTATCATTATACTCTGCATCCAGCGTTCCGTACATCTTTGGCAGTATCAATATTTCATCTTTGCATCTGCAATGTTTAATAAAATACTTTATAATTACCCTATTAATGACTTAATTACCCAAACTCCATGTTAATGATATCCATGTCATAATTGTTTCTGTCTTCATTTGGAGCTCTGGATCCAAAATGCTTTTCAACCCTCTTCAGCAAGTGCATGGATGGCTTGAACATGAGGAGCACTGAGGTGATGGTAACTAAAAATTAAGAAAACGTACATAATTAGCACATTAAGCAATAAATATATAACTATAGTTATATTTTGTTCAGCTTAGTGCTTAATTATAAACATAACTGATTTACCTCTGCACTCCTCCTCTGGACTGTAGCCCTGGTTTTCAAACCAATAGCCCTGTGGGGCAGCAAGATGGACCCCAAAGGGCATTGTGAGCAAAAACAAGTGATCCAGATTCTTCAAAGGCAACCCATCCGCGTCCATGAATATAACTCGGTCATAGTCGACGAGGGTGAAAGTCCAGAACTTTTGGAGGGAGGCCTGCAGAGGAATACCCAGCTAGGATTATCATTGGGCAAAAAGTTCTAAATCATTCTGTGCTCAATCAAATATATATTGTACTGAGAGCTGCTTTCTTTGAATTGGTTTGAGAGCTAGCAATATTAAACATGCTCAAGATAATTCTCCCCTTATTCTCGATTTGTTTTTATGCATTAACATGTCAACCAATTACATAAATGATCACCTGATAGGTATTCCTCCTTAAGGCCAAAACCAACCCTGGAATAAAGCCAGAACCAACTGCCGCAATAAAGCCAGAACAAACCTCGGAATAAAGCCAGAATGCATCAGCTGACAAGGAGCTGAATGGCAAGTCCCGGAATAAAGCCAAAAACTAGAGATAACATTAATTTATGAATTTTGCTTAACATGTCCATAGAAAACAGTTATGTAGTATAGTTGAAGTTGGGAAGGAAAAATGGTGGTTACTGTTTTGATCACAAATCTATGCTTGTAAATGATGTATTCATATAGAACATAATATTTGAAACTTTGGTTCAGGGGCTCATCGTCCAGGACTTCTGGTATAATCAATAAAAACAGGTGAAACTTCACCAGTCCTGTAATGGCAAGGACAGGTGCTGGCCTATGATGTATTGGAGCTATTAATACTTAGAGAACGGATTTAGTACACCGCAGTGTTATGTTAATGCATGCAGTAATCTCCCTCTTAATGGTTGCTGTTGACCTGAGACCATAGTCAGACTTCTCTTGGTGTAAGCAATGAGGCAACAAAGGACTAGGGATTTTTCCTCCCATTGACCTATTGGGAAGTTAATGACATACACATGTGCAATTTTAGTCTTGACTGATATGATTTCTGGCTTTAATAGGCGGTTTGTTAAAAACTGTTTCTGGCTTTATTCCGAGGTTGGCATATTTTGATATTTTCTGGCCTTATTGCGGAGGTTTTCTTTTTCTGGCTTTATTCCAGGGTCGGTTTTGGCCTTAAGGCGGCAACCCATGTGTATATACTCTACTGATTAGATAGCTAACCTAGTAAACATTACCCTTCTACATGGCGTTATCAGTTTATTATACATTAAATAATATATTTTACCATGCGTTCTGTGAATGCCAAAAAGGTTCAAAACTAGCTTTTCACCTTTTTCTCCCCTTTCCCTAACTTCAATCCCGGCATCTGCATTTATTTCACGTATTTTTGTTGTTTTGTGACATCAACGAACGGATTTAAACAGGAGAAATGTGTATGAAAACAAGTGCGGAATCGTGCAGAGCGCACATAATTAGTTAGATTAAAACCTTGAATTTAACATAGAAATGACCTAGCTCTAAGTTTTAATAACATATAAAATCAAAAAAGTGTCTTATTTGATTTGTCTACTTACCGGAACTATTTTAGACACTTTGCATAATCAACCCCACCATAGTAAGGCGGAAGCATCAGCTTTCTCTACTATTGCTGCATAATTCACCCAGTAGAATAGTGACTCAAGCTATTGTCAAATATTTTAATATAAAGGCTGTGATTAGTGCCAGTGTAGAGGACACTCAAAATATACGTCAGTTATGTCAATGTTTCCAAAGATACTCTGAAATGATGACAAATTTGTGTTTTGGGCCGGAGGGGATTTGATAAATTATAGCTCTGATTCAGAATCCCGACTAATCAATATGGTATTTTTAATTTACCTTTATTTTGTCCGATATTTGCCTTTTGCATCGTGTGCGTGCAGATTATTTGAAAACAGTACTTTCAACATAAGTATTAAATTAAACTTCTAGTAATTGTAGAGCAAAACGGATCATTTATAAACGTTGAAAAAATATCTACAGCAGCTGAAATGTCTTAATTTTCTCCTCTTCCAATTCACCTGATGACATTTTCTCTCGGGTTCTGTTTGATTTCTTATTTTAAGCTTCAATTTTCTAACCTCACTCTGTCTTAAATGTATATGTCAATGACTAGGGATGCCATTTCTAAATTTACAATAAAAATGAGCATGTTAAAAATTTGGTTATTAACTAAATTACTGGGGTATACTTGTATAAATAAAGACAGGCGTGTTGTTTGAACTTTTTAACTACAAGATCAGCTATATTTTAGTCAGGTTTTGTAGTAAATTAAACAAGTATGTAAGACTAACATGATTTAAAATGGCAACCCTGATTCCAAATCGTGACATTGTCATTTTTATTTAAGGCAACATCTTGAGACCGACAAAAACAGAAACTTTTTTGCTGCCGTTGGAAATTGATAAGAGATCAATGTATGTCTTTATATTCCTTTCGTAAAATGACCCAAAAACACTTACTCGACCACCCAAAGTTCTCTCTCCCTAGAGGTTCCTAAAGGAGTTTCTTCATTTCGTTCTTCTTTGTGGGATGATACCTTAAAACCCTTTGAAGAATAAGGATTTAGGATTCTCAAGTATCTGTAGAGATGAGACGATTTTATTTACATTGATTGTGTTAAAAGCAATTGCTATTGGTATTGAGTGCAGTATGTATTGCTGGTTAAAATCTATAAAAATGATGTATTTTAAGGTTTATTGACCCAGTATTCATATTGGAATCGGTATAACCCTAACATTTTCTCTTCTCCCTCCTCTTCCATTTTCTCCAAGACCCTTGAAGAGTATTGGAAATGAGAAAAATTTAGATTTGCATAAAATTGTCTTTCCAAACGAATAAAACCCCGTCTGAGAAAACAAACGTTTTACTACATATCGATTTTCATTCAAAGGATTTATAATGTCAAATTGTTAAAACGTAAGTTTATTATCAAATACTTGAACTTATATATAATAACTTAATATTGTAAGTAAGTATAAGCTAGTAATTCATAACCATTTTATTAAATAAAATACTGTTCCATTGCTGCCAATGCTCATTTGCACAAAGTATGCATGTAAGATCAATATCAAGGTCATTGAATCTCTCCTATCGAGGGTTTTATTCTCGCGAGGATCGAGTTTCTCAGGAATTTTCATTCACTGCTTCATTTGAATGCGGATTAAGAAGAGAATGCAGATGCCTTTATTCTGTTGTTTGGTTACGGGGTCAGGGATACCAGTTTACTTTTGAACATTAAGTACTTAATACCTTACTAATATCACTGTAACTAGACATGCATGTACATTCAAAGTATGTTCTTATTTCAACTTCTACCAGAAATGAAAAATGTATAATAGATTTGGCTAGCTCATATTTATTAGTACATTTGTTAGCAGGGAAGCGTTTATGTCCATTTTAGAGTTTAAACGTTGCGTCATCCCTGAAATTGAGCTCTCTATTAATTCGTTATTTCCTTTTTTTCTCTTCTTATTTTTTTCTCTCACACGAAGAAATTCGAGAATTCTTATATTTTTTATCCCCTGCGAATCAAATCGATTTCTGGGCCAAATTTTGTAATTTCATGGACTTGCACTGTGTATTATACACACATTTTTCTCCTCTCTGGAACATTATGAGAAATAATATGGTGCAGTTTCTCTCTCTCAGAAGAAAATTGCAGTTACAACACAATAAAACATTTTTGCCAAATAAAATAATAATATGCATCAAATATGTACCGTATTACGGTAGCCAAATATGTTTATTTTGTGCCTCATGTACGCACATAAATGGCTTTTTGTACCCACTTTAGACTCGTAGTAATGTCCCAATAAATTTCCCCCTCCTTCCCATTCTTCTTCTCTATAGACTTGCTACAGCAAGCCATTTTTGCAATATTTCACATTTTTATCATAATTTTCTTTGCAAAGAGAGGAAAAAGTTCCTTCCTCTTTCTCTAGAAGGCCATTACAATTGCCAACCATTCGTACATGGGACTATTCTCCAGCTTATAATACCATTTTTAACCACATTACTCATCCCCAATGCCACCTATGACTCATTTTAAGAGTGCCATTCGCGTCGTAAAGGGCAAAATTTTTGTTTCCTTCTCTGAGGTCACATTAGATGAAAAATATAATTTTGGAGAAGAAAATTCGATGTAGGGTTGCAGTATCTAGGCATTTTAAGCTACAGTGGCAGCCCTGAGATGCCATTATTATATTTGCTTGAGAAAATGTCACGTTTTGAGGGGCGTATTTTGTGTTGCCAGGAAAGGAAGTATTCAAGTATTGGAAAATTACCTATATTTCTATACAGAAGAAAGAAGAACTAATGTAACAATGAAGCCATATTACACCAACAATTACAAAGATTACTTTCCAAATGTAATCCTTCCCAGTTCTAGAAATACTTTTTAATGATGACTTAATGTGCGGTTCTTACCCCTGCTGTAATATTATTCATGTGTTTTGGGTGTGGTCATCGTCGACAGAAAGGATGTAAAAGAAAAAGTTCCGCCAAAAAGATGTAGCTTACCCCTAAGGGGCTTATTGCCGAAAATAACTCTATTTTTCGGACGGATTTGAGGGGCTCTCCACTGTGGTATAGAATTGAAATTAATTTAATAAGTTATTGAAAACCAATTATAGTAAGAATTCAAGTAAGAATGTTACATAATTATTATAAATATATTTAAATGATCCATTGTAGGTTTTTTCTGACATATAACCACTGTAATCTCTCCAAAACTTTTACGATTCCGTCATGAGAGAGCAATATGCGCGCGTGCAATAAAGGGCGAGGCCGCTACACAACAATAAGAAACTGGTAAGAAAATCCCTTTTGCGTTGCTGATAATGCCTTGTTAGCACGAAGCAGAAAAAAGAGCTTTAATTGTTGTTTCGCGAGCATTTGAGATCAGGGCTGCTGCTGCTAAGATCTATTTCCCCCAAGCACGAAAAGAGAATAAAAAGTGTGTGCGAAAATTGGTCTATTTTGACCGTTAATGTTGCTAAAAAGGGGGCCATAATGGAGACCCAAGAGGGGGAGCAGGGGGCATTATGAAACGAGAGTATTATACAGGGAATATATCAGTTAATGGACCCGTATGTTGTTTGCTCTATATTACCCTAAATTAATACCTATTATTACTGAATAGCATAAAAATGTTCAGTATTTTAACAGTTTATATGGCGTCTCTACAATAGTTATGTCCAAAAGCAAGCCTCTTATAGCTCGTGTCTCCAGCCCAAGTACAATAAAAACCAAGAAGTAAAACTCCTTCAGCAGCACTTTTTGCCAACCCGTTTTTTTGCAACGGATTTTTTGCAACAACGCAAAAAATTGCGGTCTCCAGAAAGGGTTCATTTATTTCTATATATTCCTCCTTGGGGTCAGCTGCTGCAGAAGCTACCGCCAAAGAAGAAGAACACAGTGGGATGTCATCAGAATTAATTATTGTAACACATAAGAACACAGTTGGTTGAGATTTGAAATATATATTTCAACAAATTTGTTGATCTAGGTAGCAATAATTATATTTCCTATTATAGAGACAATTAAACCACTGTGAAGCAGAAGAAAAATGAGAAAACGGCTTTTGCAAAAAATAATAATAATAGCAGTATCAGAGGTTTTTGCAATTTTCAATGGGTGATTATGGCATGTCTTTGCCTCAGGGGTATTCGATCCATTAGGCGCAAAGGATTATTAGTCCAGTGCCATTGACATGTAATCATAAGATCATTATGAGATCAATGGTTGTGTTGTTGTTGAAGAAGAAGAAGTCCTTTGATCAAGATCTTGAGGAGAAGGAGAAGAAAAAGTCTCATTTCCCATCTGCTGAGCTGCCTCTGAGGAATTGTTCAATGGACAGATCTGTTAAAATTTAACTTATATTATATATTATGTTACTAAATTGTTTATGTGTCCAACAGTAAAAAGCATACTTAGCACAATGCATTGTCAGTTACCCATATTTAATTTGTTTAATGCCTTAATCTGAAGCATTAGTAAAGTTTTGGAGGGTTCATTTTCAAAGAAAAATGAGTAACACATATCACAAAAGACTCTTTTCTTTCTCTTGACAAGCAGAACCCTATTCGAATCTAATTTAATTGTTGTCGTCTTTCTCTCTCTTCACATTGTACAAAACTGATAAAATGTCCGTTTTCCACGTCTTTATTAGACATGTTTTGCATGCTAATAATAGATACATGTTCCCCATTTTTGCACGCATAACATACACAAGACACGTATAGATTGAGTAGTCCTTAAATATAAACCGCTACAAAAACACGATCGGGTACTTGAAGACCTGCACAAAATTTATAATTGAGACCATTTTTGCATATATGTCGGTTAACACATGTCCTGAATATATATTTAGACATAAAACCAAAGCCGTTTTTAACCCACTACCTTGAAATTAGGTCAGCCGGGGTTTTTGTTGCTTCCACATGCAAAAAACCTTTGATGGTCATTTGTCACTTTGTGAAGAATAGAAATGGGCCTTTGTTACAAAGACACTTCAACATGATTGACGGAGACACATCAGGGATGCCATTTAGACAAAGTGGCATCCCTTAGATCGATATGAAATACACATTTCCCCCTCTTCAGAATGTGTAAACTTTCTTGACATCCTCCCGACAAACAAAAACCCTTTTTGTGCCTATATTCGTTTCCTTGGCAGGTGGCGAAAGTTTTCTCTCTCTTTCTTTTCCATCTTCTGTGACTGATGTTCAATCAGAGAAAATGAAAAGAATGGAAAAGAGAGAGGAAGGAGTGGATTATAATGTACAGGGTGGTGTAATATTATTGGTTAATTTTTTACTTTTAAACCTTTGATATTAGTTCTAAAATCCTTGCTTTTGACAATATTCTGACATACTTGTCTGAGAGAGTCTATCTATAATACCGAATTTTCAGTACAATCCAGTACATGTTTGGCTACTTATTTACTAACAACGTTATAGTATCACCCTGTCCATTACGTTACGCGTTTCAAGCACACACAAACACAGTTTTACATCCACATATGGAAATGTAGCAGAGAGAAGAGGAAATATCATTTCTATTCAGATTGCATATGAAAGGCTGGAAATAAAAGAATAAAGAGCCGGCATTAATATGCATTGAGGTATAATAACATCTTTAATTAGGGTTGTTTCTCTATAGGCCCTCTTCTAAGGTTACGTACAATGACTCTCTCTCTCTCTCTTTCTCTCTCTCTCCTTGCCTTGAGGGAGTCCATTGAGAGTGTATAAAGCTGGATAGATGTTTTGTTTACTTGGCCTTGTATCCCATTATCACTATGAAGGGGAAGGAGAAGGAGAAAAACCATTAAATACAGATTATTGTGTCAACAGCTATTGGGGGACAAAATAATCATGGGGTAATCTCTGCGCAAGACAGAAGCTAATCTGGAGAAAAGTAGAATATGATGAAGGGAAGGGAAGGTAATCATAAAAGGGAGCAAGACGGATTTTCTTGGGTAAACTGAACACTTAAAGACGTTTAAAGGGATAGTGTGAAACAAATCATATTATGACATAAAACAATCATTTCAGCAACCGAAAAGGGTTAGCATACAATAAGGAAATCGAATTTGCACCCCCACAATGCAAATATTCCCTCTCCAACTTTCTCAACTCGCTCGCAGGCATCATCGCAATCATGTTCAAACTTGAAATGACCCAACTTTCACCTTTCATCCAAACAGCGTAATCTTGACATTGTGGAGATAATGCTACATTGCAACTGCACATAGGCATTGGGAAGGATTACATTTTACATACTTTATACGTCAAATAGCGGTATTTCAATTTGCCTAAAAACGGCATAAGCAGCGTTCGTTGCAGCCTCATCGTCCCTACCGATTTATAGGTCAGCAAAGCGAGTTTTGTAGACTTGTGTGTAGTTTTTTGGGGGTAGCAGCAGCACAGCACAAAACTTTAAGCTGCATTTCCGCCTTTGCGTATATCTACGCCTTCGTTTTTTCTAGTGAAGCGGGGAAAACAGCATTTTGAGGCCTAGACCAGACCTTCGCTTCTTCTTTCTTCTACTTCACCATCTTCGCTTTCTTCGATCGGAGGCGAGGAAAAGAACGACGAAGACAGAAACGTCGTTTGTAGTAGGAATACTACCAACAGTGGAGAGCAGCAGCATATACGCAACGGTCCCGGTTCGGTAAAATGCTTTGGAAACCGGGAGCGGGATTTTCTCGGTCGTTTGGAAGCGTGTGCAAGTGCAAGAAGAAGGTTCGCCCATATACTCAAAGAAGAACCATGGAGACATTATAATAAAAGCCTACTACTACTGCCAGACGATGTACACTATTCCCAACGAGGCCACAGTGGTTTGGACTGTGAAAGAATTGACAAACAACTACAGCATTTTGTCAAGATTACCACTGTGCTTTTATATAGGTTGAATTAAGTATGATATGGGACAACTGTGCATCATACGGTCTTTCTATGACTGATGGCTGCTACAGACCTTCAACCACGGGAGGGATAGATTAGCTTTTTCTATCTCTGTGAGTGCGAGCGAAGAGAAGAACAGCTCAAGACTTTGGGGACCAATTACATGATGTAGTGAGGGGAGGAAATGTACGTATCAAGATATTGACGGACTCTACATGTGATCATATGAATAGTAATAAGGAGCAAGTAGTGCTACTCAAATACATTAAAGTTCTCTTCTACCGTTCTTGGGGTGGGGGCAGGACATGGCTCATTTTTAGAGTTCAAATTATGAACCAAAATAGCAGCATCCTCTCTACCAAAATCCTCCTTCTTATTATTATTACTTCGTTTCCTCTTCCTAAAAATCTTTAATCGCAATAATATCCTCGATATCGCCAGTGACGGAAAAACAAGCAGTGGAGTCTCGACCGCCCGTTCGCTATAAGAGCGCACGCGACTAAACACCAGGAGGGCGACGCGGTCCCTCAACGGGCGATGGCGCCGCGAACGCCCGCCTGGTAGTCATGGCAAGGACGTTTGGAAGTGTTCTTCCCCTCTTCTTCTTCTTCTTCTTCCTGGTTCAGCAGCGCTCAGCGCGATCCGACTCCAGTTGTAATCAGGCCTTTGGTGAGGGAGGATTGCTGTCCACATTCTGGCCTTTTTATATTATATTTAATACACGTGTGTGTGTGTGCTGCTGCTACCAGCAGGGCAGGCCGTGTGTGTGGGTGAGTCAGCTGACGGTCGCGGCGAGGAAAATATTTTCCCCCCGGCCGTGCCTGGCGCGAAAGCCTTCTGACACACATACGTATCCACACGAAGGCAGCCTTCGGACAGACACAGCAACGACGACCTTGTGACATTCTCGCGTTCAATGAAGGCTTGAAATAAGACTTGTAAAGGTGTTAAAATAGGTGAGTTGAACTGTTTTACTGTCGCGTGCTGCGATTGCATGCATTCTTCTACCTTCATTTAACCGCTTATTAACAACGGCAAAAACACTCCTCATGACAAAAAAGATTCCACATTCCAGAGTCTTCAAAAAGTTTCTTTCCCCTCAAGTGGAGGTCTCACTTTTTGACATCTTTTTGCACCGTGAACAAGGGGGAGAAGTGACGTTTATACCCACCCTAAGAACATAAAAAGTAATGCTCTCTCTGCTCCCCCAAAACCACCCCCAGATGGTCATGCGTTTTCTGAGCAGTTATGACATCTAAAGAGGGTCTAACTTCTTTTTCTTCTTGCTACCCTCAGGGAAACAATCTTTTTCAAGTTCACCAAAACGTGCCTGGAATACCATGTAGTTATTACTTTAATGACAGCTTTGTTTTCTATATAATATATGCATGTATGAAAGTACAGTTTCCATGATTTTTTGGCAGGAGAAGGTACTCATTAATTTTTCCCTCTATATTCCAGAGAGAAGAAAACCAAACTCAATCAAGGAAGTTCTCTCAAAAGGAGCACACACACATATTGAAGGCAATTATAAGGAGAAGAAGAAGAAGAGAAAGAAGGAGCTTTTCTCCATGAAAGAAATCGAATATAGAAAGCTTCTGTTTACATAGAAAGGAGTTGGTTCGTTTTCCCCCGTTGCAAAAAAGAGAATTCCCTAGCGTGAGTGAAAAGGAGAAGAAAATCAAAGCGGCGGCAACAACCAAAAAAGACGATTTACAAATTCCAACGGGAGAAGAAAAGTTTGCTCCATCCTGTAATCAAAGTTGTTTTCTCCCCTCCTTCCCTCGATCGTGTGTGTGTACAAAGAAAAGGAACTTTTTATCCTCACAAGATGATTACTAGCCACGGATACGCCGGCGCGTACCAGCAGCAGCAGCACCAGCTGACCACGGAGGGCAAGCCGGACTCACCCGGGTCGGATGTCAAGTCTGAGATGAAGAGTGAAACGAGCAGCAACCCTGATACGACGAGCAGCAGTGGCCAGCTGGGTGGGACTGGGAGCAATGGGTCGGATCCGTTCAACCCAATGGGAAGCAGTGGGTTTGGGAGTGAGGATGATTTCGACATACCGCCGATTAACCTCCCACCGGCTGCGCTGCAAGATGACCCAGCAGCTATGCATCATCATCAGCAACAGCAGCAACAACAGCAGCAGTACTATCAACAGCAACAGCACTACTACCAGCAGCAGCAACATTATGGGTATCAGCAACAGCAGCAGCATCCACAGCACATGCAGCAACAACAACACTACCAGCAGATGAATGGGTATCACCATCATCAACAGCAACAACAACAACACTACAGTCAAGAGCAGTATGCTGGTTATTATGGTGCTAATGGTGCCATGTACCACCATGGCAACACTGCTCAACAGCATCATACAGTACCACAAAGTGGCCCATCTCCAGTAGGATCTCACAACACCCCAAGCCCGCAAGCTCACTCTGAAGATGGAGATGAGCTTGGGAGGAACAACAATGTGCTGAAGAGGCCGTCTCCAGATCAGATGCACCAGCAGCAGCAACATCCACAGAGGGCTCAGGGTATTCTGCAAGTAGTGCCAGCTGGTGGGCAGGTGCCACATACTCACCAGCATCACCATATTCCTCACATGCACCATCAGATTCCACATTCATCTCCCTTGGCAAAGAAGCCCAAGGTGTCCAAGAGGAAGAAGAAGAGAGATCCAAATGAGCCGCAGAAGCCAGTGTCAGCGTATGCGCTCTTCTTCAGAGACTCGCAGGCAAGCATCAAACAGGCAAACCCATCAGCGGCGTTTGGTGATGTGTCCAAGATTGTTGCCTCCATGTGGGACAACCTCGACCCAGATAGCAAGGCTTTGTACAAGAAGCGCACTGAGAACGCAAAGAAGGAATACCTGAAAAAGCTGGCTGCTTATCGGGCCAGTCTGGTGTCACAGGGTGGTGGAGACCCGTCCATCTATGGCCCGTACGCTGCATATGCCGGCTATGGAGACATCTTAAACTCCAACAACTCCAGCACGTCATCAAACACAACCCCAGCATCAGCTTTAAAACCAGCAGGAAGTGCTGGAACACCCCCAGTGGCAACATTTGGCCAGGCTTTAAATGGTAACAGTGTCAAACCTGGCTACCACGGTGGTCAGCCTGTGCCACCAAGGCCACCCATGCATGCTATGCACCACCAGCACCCTCATCACCTACAGCAGCATCACCAATACATGGCACACCATCAGCAAGGACACCAGGTAGGGTCACACTTTCACTTTGACACCAATTTCGTGTTTAAAGAGTCAGCAGGATGAAATAGGGGTATTTTATGCTATTGGAATAGTGCTGCATGTATGCCATTTGCCTCGTTTTGTCTTTTCATGGAAAACTATGGCTCTGGGGCACAAATGCGCCTGTTCCTTTCATATTCAAATTTGCGAAGAAAATTGCTTGTGTCGTCCGACTTCTTTTATCTCAAGGAAAAGGGGAAAAGGAATATATGTAAAAATTATGCTACGACAAGCACTCGTACAATGAGAATAAGCCCATTTTTGGCAATTGTGTGTAACAATGAACACCATTTAACCTCAACTAATTTCCAGGCTCAGAACGGAGGAGGTGGTGCCCCAACGTCAACTCTTAACGGCCCCGCCACGACCCAAACAACCACAACAACGTCCCCGCACACACCACCGATCTCAAGCACTGGGGCTGCTCATAGCCCCGCGGGGCAGGATGCCGAGGACGGGGCTAAGCCCCGCTGTGGACGGCCTGGATGTGGCAACCCTGTCCAGTGGAGTGGCAACCATGAATATTGTTCTAATGAATGTGTGGCTGCACAGTGCCGGGATGTGTACACACATTGGTCTGGTGGGGCAGGCCAGGGTAATGGATCGTCTAGCCCCGCGGGGCAATATCCTGGCGGTGGACCTACGACATCTCCGCAACAGGCTGCCGTGAAGTAACCCTGCTGTAGACATTTTTAGAAGTCCCTGTGAAGAAGAAAAAAGAGAATGTTTTCCCCGCCGCCTCCAAAGCCCAGTTTTTATAGTCAGAAAATAAAGAATACATTCCCGTAAGATTGAAAAAACATTCCCAATATGTGTATAACATGATTATTTAAGAAACCCAGCCCTCGTTACCCTCAGATTAAATACCTTAAGGACATAATTACCCTCATTAAGCGAGTAATATATATAAGCATATGTTATTATTAATATATATTACACATGATCATCATCATAAAAGTTGCAGAAAAAGAAGGATCTTTTTATAGGATATTACAATAAAACACAATAATAATATTGCGAAGAAGAATGTAGCGCTAACAATAAAAAGGATGTGAAAACCTAGTTTAATTGTCCTTTGTGTGTGCTATTATTTCCCGTGGATTTAATGCAGTAATTGCACCTTTAAAAATGTCTCGAAAACATAGACCACAAAATGGAGAAAACGTTGATGAAATTCGTAGATAATCTTGTTATTTTTGTTAGAAGTCGTCACATTGGTTTTTACGATCACTGCAAATATCTTTTTTAGTTCAATGGGTGAATTCTTTTTCCGCACGAAGTATTGTTATTACTATGGAAGTAGCTGTTTTCTTATTTTAAACTGGGAGATACAAATCTGCATTTTTTGGGATTTTGTGCTGTTTTGAAAACAGTGTAAACAATATCAAACGCATGTAGAGTCTATAAAAGTGAAGTTAACTGATTGTAAATGGGTTATAAACGGTACATGCAAGCAGGTTAAGAGGAGAGTAGCATGTGGATATATTTGCACAGTGGGTTAGTGAATGTTTCTAAGACACGTAACTAATAAACTCCCGGAATTATTCAGCAGTAGCTTGATTATTTTTACCCCACACCACTGTGTCAGTAAGGCTTTAACGACGTCTCAAAATGGTTGCAACATTCCTCATTATTGCTCTTATTTTGTCGCGTTGAAACTGCTGCTGCACCCCGTTACAGAGGTCGAGAAAAATTATGCAGCCCAAATTGCTCTTCTTTCCATCTGCAACAACTTTGTGACTTCTCGCTGCTAGTTGCATCTGCAAATAGGAAAATACAAGCATTGGGAAGAGTTACATTTGGAAGAGTTACACAATGTCCCCTGCATAAGGGTCAATGAGTTACATTGAAAATGCAATGCATCTAAGTATATAAATTAACTACAGCTATACAGGTAAATTCTTTCTTTCTTTCTTTCTTTCTTTATTAGCCGTTTGGAATTCACCACAATATGTACAATAGACATTTATATACAGCTGCTTCCCGCACAACTTCTAAATAAGAGAGAGAGTTCACTTTACAACATTATTATACAAATTAAATTAAATTA
>LR140749.1:0-15092 GCA_900659605.1 Tisbe holothuriae | reverse complement strand
CCTACATGGTTAGTCATGCATGACTTTGTGTATTGAAGGTATGCAGAAGAAGGAAAAAACAATTGTTGTATGAGCTGATTATGGTGAAAGGCCTTTCAAATCAGATGGTTCTGGAACATTTGTATTAATGACTTTTAAAAGAGTTCAGAAACCCCTATGTGGTATTGTGGGCAATAATCATGGACAAAAGGGTTAACTTTGTCATCTGAGCAACATGCTTTTCATTCTTTTAGTCTCCTCCTCCCTTCACCGCCAGATGATATGAGATTAACTCTCCAGTGAGGGTCTCCACTTTGACTTATGTTATTGCCAAATTACAGCTCCATTTTAGGTAAATTTTTGAATATAATGGCAACCCTGACTCAAGTCTGCGAAATCGCCTTCTACTCCGCCCATAAGCACCTTTCATCCACTTTCCACCTCGTTTCATTGCCACTGAAGAAGAAGAAGAAAAAGTCCGACTCAATGGAGACAAATTGCTTTCTTCACAACTGGCATAAGAGAAGAAGAGAAACTGGTGATGGCGGGAAATTTAAACTGCAGCTTGAGGAAGAAAAAGTTTTGTTGTGGGTGTTGTGGTGTTGAAGCTCATGGGAGTTGGACGTCATCGCAGGTGGTGAAGGTTGTTTAGAGTGACCTTCAGTTCTGACGTTGTGGCCAGATGACAAAAACAATGCTCACTTACTTTCTAAACGCTGCATTGGTTTATGTCGTGTGGCCATGACTAAAGTTAGAGAGCATGTGTGTACGATTAGAAGACTAAGTAGGGGAGATAATGATACATAATTACTTATGGGGCTAAGATCGTAGGAATGAATGGAACAACGTTGACATGAAACCATGAAACAAACTCTAGATATGTGCTCTGAACCCACTGTGTTCCTCTTGTTATAATGTCCTACCTTTGCGACAAACTCGAGATCGATAGGAAACCACTGTTCCTCCGACCCGTTTCCTCGCTCCCTCCGAATGTCCTCGTGGAGCAACAACCGATCGTCCTTCCACTTGGTGAGGAAGTAGCAAGAGATCTCCACAGTGTACTCGATGTCGTCAATCTTGCGAACGTCGAACCCGTCGAAACCTGAAAAGAGGCTTTTATTACAGAGGGTCTTTAAATCCCTGTCTAAGCAACTGAAATGCTCAGTAGGAAAGCTCATGTACGTTTACATGAGACATTATCATGCTGACTTTAGAACCCCTTCTGATGATTGCATTCAAAGTTAATAAGAGCCAAATGCCATAGCAACACAGTTAAAATCTGAATTAAGCTGTTCAGAATGAACACAATAGTCTAACCTAATCAACGCACCTATTGACACAACAGTCTGCTTCCCCTTATTAGGCAGCTGAAACTTGCTGTAATTTGATGGCAGGCACACTTCTTCCTCAGACGTGCAGTCCAGCTTCTCCCGATCACGCTCCTCCTGCTGCCGGTCCTGCCGCTGCTGCTGCTGTTGCAACAGCTGAAGCTGAAGCTGTTGCTGAGCCACCAGCTGGACATAGATCTCAGGAGGGAACGGTTGGTAGTAGACCGGCTGCTGCGCCTGGGATGGCGGTGGCTGCCCTGCGGGGGCGCCGTGGTTAGCACCGTCCAGTGGCATCTGCGGGGCCACCGTGGGGTAGGGCAGCGGCTGCTGCTGCAGCTGCAGCTGGGCAAGCACCTGAGGCGGCATCACAGGTATCACAGGCATGACAGGCGCAGCTGTGGATGCAGATGGGTCAGCCTGTGTAGGCGGCTGAGTTGTGGATGATGCCATCAGCTGCTGTGCAATCAGCTGAGTCTGGATCTCCCGCTGGAGTTGCTGCTGCCACTCAGAGTTCATGCTGTCGCTCATACGGGACGTGCTCAGCTTGGGCTGCTCTTGCTCCACTGACGCCCCAGACGCCTCAACCTCCCGCTGCGTCCGTGATGACGCGACTGTGCCACCGCGCCATGGCTGCGAGGTGTCCACACTAGCCAGCGATGCACTATTGCCGCACGTGCGCAGGCTGAGCAGGAGCATTAGCAGCAGTCCCTTCATGGCTCAGCTTTGACGGTGACCACGGTCAAGGGACTAATGTCATCATACCGCCGAGAGCAATCTGAAACGAGGACATGATGTCAAATAAAAGTTTTGAAAGTACGATCGCCGTCATACTTTTTGCAATGACAGCAACGTGGGAGATCTGAGCCGATGATTCCTTGAGGGCTCGAGAAGGAATTTAAAAAGGAAGTCGGAATTTCCTTTCTTATCTTTTTGCATCGACAATGTAACTGTCGGCGACCTTTTTTCTGCACCCGAGGCTAACTTCTTTCCGTAGTTATATTACCCTTCAACTGATCCTATCTTATACGTAGAGTCCATTTCTAATGCTTAAACTTAGCAATTATAATGTCGTGTGGCTTTAAGGCAAGGATCAAAAACCCTGTGAGTGTGTAAAAAGACCTCCCTTGCCGCATCAGTGCGCATCATATTTTGGACCTCCAAAACTTTGACGTTCATACTTTTGCTGCTTCTTCCTCTTGGGCTGGCTTCAGTTTCAAGCATCAAGGCCGTGAGGCAAATTGTGTTTCACACAACACTGAGAAAGGGGAAAAGGAGAAGGAGGTACAGATAGGGTTTACAGAATATATATAAGAGTGGTAGCCCTGTCATTGTACTGAATAACTCAGCTAAATATGTTTATTATACTGACATGAAATTACTTACTAACTAATTTAATTATATATGTATTATCAAACAAAAATGAATAAAAGACATCTAAAGGATGCTAACATAGCTTTTTAACAATGTTATATTTGTTACATCATATACAACACTTTCATTTGTGTAAATCAACCGTGTGACTATGCATGAATTAGCATTCATTTTATTTCCCGTCACAATGCAGTAATCCCGTGGAGAAATTTAAGGCTGGTGGAAAAAAAAGCTTTGCATATTTTCTTACGTTGAAAGTCTTTTAATATAATTAGGTTTTAATCTATGGAGAGTAGCAGTATACGGGTTTTCTTGACATTGTGTAACAATACAAAAGTGCCACTTTTTTACCAGAGTTTGGTGTTGACTCGTACTTTTCAAAAAGTGCCTTAAGGTTTTTTGGTGAGGTTGCAGTTTTTGGGGTTTGCAATATTTACATTTGTTTCAGAGTGCAACAATTTCCTGCGGTTTGAAATATCAATTATCAAACCAATCCGTTACAACTTATGTTGCATTATGAAACATTATTTTTTATTTTAGAAATCTGTCAAGGACAAAAAAACAGAATAACATGGATTTATATAATGAGTCAGTTTTGGGGTACGTTTTCTACGTAAACAACCTAAATAGCAACAAACACTATTATTGCACTTTTCCTCTTATATCAGTTGTCTGCATTATATAAACTCAAGAAACCTTTACTCATTACACAACACTCAATTTGCATATCTTACAAACAGCTGAATCTGACACAGAAGTGAAGGGGAGACAAAATGGATCACACAGCAATAACAGTTACTCCAAGACACGCGTACTCCGATCAGAGAACTTTAAATCCAGTCAATTTGAACCCGTTAAAGCAGCAGCTACATCTGAGCCTTTGGCGGGAAAAATCCTCTTTGCCATTTGGAATGCAGCTCGCATTCCTACCTCCGACATGCATGAACACGTCTTGACACGTCGGATCGAGTCTGAACTGGAGCTAGGACGACGGGGTTTCATATCACTTACGCTCAGCATATAGAATAGAATCGGGGGAAATATATGGCAGCAGAGTCTTGTTCAATGTCGCAGTTGCAGCTGAGCAAGTCAAACGGGCAGCATTGACTGTTATTGGTCTTTTCCCTGCTGCTCTTTCGCCACTTTGTACTCTTTCTCCTCTCAGTCAATCCATATTTACGTCTGTACCATGATTACTAACAACTACAAGGCGAGACGGTACAAAAAAGTTCTTGAGTAATTACAATGCTTAAACCCGCTTGTATCATATGGACAGGGCCTTAAATACAAGCATGCGCATCGCAACAGCAGCAGCAGTATCATCATTGTTTCCAACTTTGATCATCCTAAAGAAGAGGAGGATCGTTCTTCTATGGCGATATAGATAGAGCGGTGATTGATGCGGCGTTAGGGCAGGAGGAGCCCAGCCAGTCTCTTGGGAGGGAGGGAAGCAGGGATGCCAGATCGAATATAATACATACGCTAACCATATATTTTTCAATACTAACTTTGCCATAATGGGGAGAAAGAGTAGAAACTGGCAACCCTGAATTGTCTCCGCCTTATGGTTTAAAGTAAGGCCGATCGAAGGAGGACTAGAAAGCCATCATCACCTACTAGCTACTACCGAGACACTGAGAAACCACTTTATCACAATGTCTTTGGTCGGCGCTGTTTAAAGGGATTGACTTTCATCATCCATGCTTAAAATTCCCTCAAAGCCTCGCTCAATTTGCGCTGAAAAGCGTGCAGCTTGCATTGAGTTAGTGGTGAATTTAAGGGCAGAAAATAAATGTAATTTGGTGTGTTTACCGTTTTTACGTGACTTGAAATCAGGTTGCATTCATTCTCAACTTGTCCATTTTGCTGCTTCGTCAGACGTGAGGATATTTAGGCAGAGTTCTAAAATAACGCAAAGTTGTGGCATTTTGTACTTTAATCCGCTTGTAATATTATATAACATCGGTATTATATCATTAAATAGGAACAAATCTGCAACAGTTGCAAAATTTTGCATTTAATTATCTTAATGGAAAACGCAGTTTTTACGCAATATTCATAATTCATGTTCATATCGTATCTTCAATAAAGAATTCTGCTCAGAATGTCCCTTTTGTACGTCTTGTATAAAAAATTCAAAACAAAGGACACCAACATCCCATGTCATATACCGAGAAGACCACAACTCTTGAAGTATGTAAAGAAACCATCAAGGCAAGGTCAGAGTCCATTCCATTCTGTTAAAGATCTTCAGGGTTTAGAAGATTACATCAACAACAAAAAAATGACTAAACAAGGAAAGTTTCATTGGAACAGTTCATTTTTTGCCTACTTTCCAATGAACGAAAAATTAGCCATATTAGAAATTCCTTCTTCCTTGTCTTTTTAAGGTGGCATTATGCATGCATGAGATTTTTGTTCAAGTAGAGGCAGAAGGAAAATACTGCTGTATGTTGTCTACCTGGCTGATGATATTTTGCATTAACTATTTTGCATCAATGACGCTAATCCTGCAATTGGGTATGTTACCAATTTTATTCTTTTAATTGCATTCACATATTCCACACATGCACTTTTGCAAGTCGTTGAAGTATCAATGCAGTCTAGCAAGCGTGTACTTCCACATAAAAAAGACTGACTAAACTGCCATTGAAGCTCGGTGTGAGCCTGTCCGCTTGAGCTGCAGAAGCACCCGCGGCTAATTTCCGAATTATTAGATTAAGCGGGTTATAGAGTCTAGCTCGTACAACATTTACCGCACAGAATTAACATAATGAACAAAAATCTCCTGTACTTTTGCTTGCTGAATAGGCTGCAATAGACAATATCATTAAGAGTATTATGCAACACAACAGCAGAGCAGATTGAATTTCACCTTATATCTGTATTTGAAAGCAGGCTAATTCCGTTCCCTTCAAAATTTAAGAAGCCCATTTTTGAATGAATGGCGCATATATAGAGTTACCTTGAGCAGCTCAGTCCATTGTACTGACAGGCATATTCTCTTTCTACCTCTTCTCTATTACATGAAGCGGAGGAGTCTGTTTGTCCCCAGAGACATGAGCAAAGCTGTGTAGTACGTATGTAGATATATTCATACAAGAATTCCTTGTGTACTTAACCTAACTGTTCATACCCTTGAAAAGGCCCCAGATCCGCCTGAGAACGAACCTGACCCCAAAAAAATAGACTCTTTTGAACTGCCTGTATCGCTTGGATAACCATCCCTCCCTTTGACATATCGCTTCTTTTAACCTCTTTTTCCCGCCAAGTTGGTTTTTTTTATAATATTTGCTATGCATCCCCATTTGTCTATTTTTGGGCACTACCTTTTCAGCTTCATTACAATAGCACAATCACAATTTTTCATCCTCATGCCGCTGGGGGAAATCGAACCTAGGACCTCTCCGGCCGCAGGGACGAGCGACTTGCAATCATGGCTACCACGTCCCCCCCTCGCCATTTTGTTATCCGTTCAAAAGTGTGCTGCCGTGGGCGAGAGCTGCTGAGAGATCTTCTGCATCAGGATCAAAGCAATGTATTTATTATATCGTTTGCGTTGCTGGGTTTGGCTTGGATACCAAATATACCAACATATCAATGGAAATGTTACCACATCTAAAAAGTGTTTATGAAACACTGCTGTAAAGGGTGCAATTGCAGAAGACGTCCACCACTCGATAAAATCGGAATTTTCGCAGATAGAGCAAAACTAAGGTCATTTTTGGATTTTTCAGCATATTTTACATATTAATCCACAGTCTTGATGTTTTTGAAATACAAATAGTACCCCAGAAACCATGCCAAAATTGACCACTCAAATAGGTAACAAAAATTTTACACCAAAATGGAGGCCTTTTATTATGTCAAATATGACTCATTTTTTTGCTCCTAGGGAGCATTGCAGGGCTAGGTTAGGGCATATAAAAGGTCTTAGGAAGAATATGAGTCTTAGGTTAGGAAGCTCAAAGGGCTAGGGCTCCCGCAGGGCTAGGGAAAAAGGAAAGTAAGCTCAACTGAGTAACAATGCTAGGTTAGGTTGGGTTAGGCAAATTAGCTTTAAATTTTGCTGACCACACAACTTCATACAGTAATCTAACCAATATTAAATGGTCCAAATTTGATGAGACTCTTACCACTGGAGTAAAATATGCTGAAAAACACAAAAATGGTGTCAATTTTACCCTAACTGGAAAACTTTCCGAAATAATCGGAGGTGGACGTCTTCTGCAATTGCACCCTGTATGTAAAGTATGTTAAAGCACTATCCAGACTATTTGCAAGGTGGTTCATTTTTGTGACTGCAGACACTATAAGTGTTCCTTATCCCGCACAGTGGTATACATATTGCAGCACATTCCACAAGGTCTTAATTATATCCAAGATAGTATAAACAGAGGTAGAGCAGAGTAACCCTGAAAGAAGGGGACAAGATGTTGCTCCGGTCAGCAGAACTGAAGTAGGATGCAGAAAGAAAAATGACCCGTTTGCTTCAAGCTAATCCTAATTTTTATGTAGTTCCTAGGTCCTGGATAAACTAATTAAGCAAAAGTAGTTGTTCCCAATCATGACCAATATGCGTCATAACCAGAATATATAATATGATTTATTAAACTAACATGTAACACTCCAGCTGTCTTTTCCTTCTGTCCCCTTATATACTTCTGCCGCCCATTCCCTATGCGCCACTCAGTTGAGTCTCCTCATATTATTTTCCGCAGCCAAAAATGGAAGAAAAAAGATAAATAAATATGCCATTAACATTAATCCTGCGTCTTCAAAGTTGATTTGATTTAGCAGTAAATTTGCTAATGAAAACTGAAATGAATTGGTATGTATACATTGCATAGTTAAAAGTTGCAACTCGTTTGGTCAATATTTCGCTAAGAAGGGTGGCAACCCTTGACTCATCATGATTGGCTGCCTCCTTGGCGCACGTAGAATGGCTCGTGATTGGCTGAAGTGGCGCACGTAGATCGTGACGTCATCCCATGTTTCAGCTGTTACCAAGAGTTCGAAAAAAGGGTTGCCGTGATCTGCTCCACCTTTGAATTTACCGGCTTGATTATATCCTATAATCCGTATAATGATTCCACTGTGCCTTGTGCAACGCAGCGTGGTCTCATTAGTAATCTCTTCGTTTGGCTCTCATTATTTGTCTGCTGAGAAATAGAAAGAAAGACTGACTGACAAAGACAATGATGATGGCGGCCTTAATACTTATTCAACCTCAGCAGCAGCAGCCGATTTATATTCCCTGGTAAAAGAAAACAGCCAGATTATCGTTGTTATCAAGCTGCTATTAATTGATGCATGCCGACACACACTCTTGCTCTTTAGGGAGAAGGATGCGTTTATATTGATATGATTCTTATTCTGGGAAGGGTGTTTGGCCAGAAACAAGAGCTATTCCGTTGCAATGCTAATGGTCATGTTAATCCTTGCATGCATAACTATAACTCGTGTCTAAAGTATCCCAATTGAGACAAGGGTATCATGATGTAACTGTGGGTCAAGTGGGGGCATAAGGCTACCATCATACATACAATGAATCATTTTGAGAGTGACAATTCCGCTGATTCTAGCATGTTCTTTCATCTTGGGATCCGGATTTTGAAGCACCCAACGAAAGTAGTTTGTTGATCTTGGGATTGGAAAAAGAGAGCAGCAAAAACAAGATCAGATTACTCTTTTCCAGGGGAGAGGAGAAAAACAACCTTCTCATTGTCTTCGAAAACCTCCTTAACAAAGTTGATTATATCTCATCTCATTTAAATATTATCCGAAGTATCATACAACATTCCAAGAAAATGCACTTATAATGGAGACTAATGAAATAGATGAATGACAGCATAGTTTCATGGAGGAATTCTGGGGATATTGATATTATCTCTCCATTATACACAACAATGAAGCTTCACGTAATCCCATATCAGGATGTTGCATCACATCTCCCAAAATCGAATGTCTTTTTGTGTCAAATTCAGAAGCATCTGTCTTCCAAGATGAAAGCTGTTATTACCAAATCCTTGCTTGAGGCAGAAGATGTTTTCCGAATTTTACCGACCTCTATGCAATCATCGGAGCCTTCAATGTGCCTTCCGTACACTGTTGTGTAGTTCCCACATTATTAACCTAATAAGTCTGCTATAGGAAATTGAGCCGCGGATTTAGTGGCGTTGAGCTTTTTGGGTTACTGGTTCGAATCCAAGACACTGAAGAACAGGTAAAACCCAAATAACCAGCACATATTTATATAGGAATGTTGTATCCCACGATGCCGTGAAAAATGCTTCTGTGGATTCCTAAGAAGACAGAAAACCTCTTGCTCATAATCCTGAAATGTATATTCCCGTATGTAGCCATAAATCAATACAAGTGGAGAGAGCATTGTGCTATTTATGTATCCTTTTCTGAGCAGTGAGTTAATCTAATTTCACAGTTTAGTCTACGTACTCTAAGTAAGTACAAAGCCTTAATTTTAATCCGCATTGACTTATTTCGTGAAGCATAATCAATATTTATCCCTCCGTGCATGCTGAGGCCCTTTATCCTAATATTAGAGCGTCATATTGTAGCATTATATGGTCTTACTTTCAGCGTTTCTCACATTTCCTTAGCTTGTCAGGGCTGATACAAATAATTATTAATGTCTGAGAGAAAATATCTCATCAGGAAAAAAGAATATGAAAACCAAGGATGCTCTAGTTAGTCAAATTGGCAACCCTTCTGCAGGTGTAGAAAAAGTAACAAGGTTGTGCTGTCACTTTTGCTTATATACTCTCCTTCCCCTTTTTCCTGTCTCTTGTTTCACTCTGAAGAGTAAAAAGACTCTTTCAAGACAATTTCCTTGCCATTTTTAATGCTGGATCTCTCTGTTAGCATGACTAGGTCATCACTAAGTTTCTAAACTCTTTTAATACATTGAGTGCTTGTTGTCTAAATTGTTGAGACTACAGCAACATGTAAATGTTTACTACCTATCAAGATAGAGCAAAAGATGATGCATCACTGGTGCTGTTGTTTTCATCTTATGTATAAACTTAGTGTAGATGAATCCTAATTTTCCTCTGCAGAAGGTTGGTGCATGCAGTAGCTTCTAAGTGATGAAAAGGGGAGAGAATACAGCAACAGAGCTTTGAGTAGGATTTTAATGGATGTATTCTCAGAGTTTAAAACTATTTGACACATGTACTATATAACTTACAAGAGAAATCCATTTCATAAGAATGTCGGTAAAACAAGTATAAAAGCAAGCAGAACCCACCAAATCTAAGGTGAACAAAAAGTGGCTAAAGAGTAGCAGCTTACTCAAGTTCCTGAAGCTTAAAAGATTGCAAAAGACCATCATAAGAATGCTAGGATAAAAATATATGGCCGTGTCAATGAATTACATTTTAAAAGTAATCTTTTTTACTTTAAAAATAATAGTAATGTAAGATTAGGAGTTTCAAGAGCAGAAAATTACGTTACTGTGTTTTTTTTTACCAATTCTTCCTTATTTTGCCGACAGAATGTATCTGTAATATGTACTTGGATAAAAACTGTAACTTCCCATTGCTCTTCCTATCCATTTCTCCAACCTGATGACCGCAGTCTGAAGAATATGGCAAAAAAGATATTAACCCATCTTTCCCCACCAATATATTCATAAAAAAGAGCTCCTCGTATATTTAAACTTCAAAAGGTGGGGTGAGCGAGTGTGTCTATATGTATTGGATATAGACTCTTTTCTCATACATTTCAATGCCAGATGGGAAAAGAGACGCCAAAAGAAGAAAGGAACTTTTTCAAGTAAAAAGCTGCTCAATAACAACAAAGGAGAGAGAGAGAGAGAGAGAGAACCAATGCATTCGCAATTTTTGTTTTTCCATTTGTAGACAGGCTAACCTGGGCACAAAAAAGTGGCATGAAAAAACCAGGCGCCCGACAACAATAACAAACACCTATTGTGCCAGAGCATACAGACAAACGCCGGACCCTGTAGATGTAAGTCCTCCTTCATTTTTGAGTGTCTCTGGTCCAAAAATTGTATAAAACGATAGGGAACTTTGTCCTAGATCCTAGAAGCTCTAGCTTGGATTCAATGGAGGCCTTATTAATGTTTCATCGCATCCCTGTATATGTAGGATGAAGTACAGTATACAGTACTGCATTCCTTGACATCTTCTGCCTTTTCTCAATTACCCAGATATCTTTTGATAATTGTATGGATAAGTATTAAGTATAACCCTTTTAATACAAGAAAAGTCTCCACAAAACTTCCCAATATCCCTGGGGATTATAAAACACCATGAGAAGAAGGTGTTAAACATTTTGTAACCGGAACCCTTTTCAAAACTTTTTCCCGGCTTCCCCTTTTTCCCCCGTGGCGGCCTTGTCGTCTTAAAAACAGAGACACAAGATAAGACACGGCGTGTAAAAATGAACGTGTCTTAAACGCCCATTTTGCGAGGCTTAAATTACCTCATGGTGTCTTGTGTGCAAAGTTTTGAGTTACAGCCTCACCTGGTTCTATTAAAGGAAGAAGAAAAATGTTATTACATGTCTTGCATAAAAAGTTAGAGTCTGGGACCCCGTTGCATATGAAGTAGACGAGAATCTTTGCTCTTAAAATGCTTTTTTGGAGTACATGATGTAATTTGTTAGTCATACATGAGGAATACAGGTCAAAAAGAGGGCTACCAGGTTAAATTAGCACTTTATGAAGCACTATTTCAACCTACAACATTTTACCTGTCAATATAATTTGAAACACACATATTAATTTATAGTTTAATTAAGCATAACTTAATAGAAAATTTGGCATCCCTAAGTCAGCTTCTTTAGAGCTCAATATATAATAATGTGTCCAAGGTCTCTCGATCCGTCATCATGGATTAATTGCTTTCATTTCTGTGTGGGTTAATTATACCGCATAACGTGCTGTATTTATTAGTGGGAACAGCAAAAGGAGTTTCTTTCACAACGAGTATGAAGTAGTAGAAGTTACTTTCATATGTAATTTATGTATTAAAACATTGCATTGACACATAACTGGAGTAACATTGTTAGGGGGCTTCTACACCAGGACGATTTGTAGGAAAACTGCCGGAAATTTTCTCTTTTCCTCCTCCAGCTAACAAGGCGTGAGTGTATGCAGGGAGGAAGGAAAATGGTAGGAAAGATGAAAAATGCCGCCTTCAGAAAGAGTTTTCTGGTAGATTTTCGGCAGTTTTACGGTAGTTTTCCTTCAAATCGTTCTGGTGTAGGAGCCCCCTTAAGAATATTTTTTTAAATATATGGTATCGTTTTCGTAATACCGTAAGTCCTACATTAACAAGTTCCTCTCTGGATTTTGTACTGCTTTGAAGCCCTCTTTTTAAGGAGCTGTGGATGGATATGTTATAAAATATACAGCAGCTATTAAGCTATTTTATGTCGGTTTCAACCACTTTTATGCATACATATAAAACTTGAACAAATGACGCTACTGCCACTTCTTTTACGGTCCTACGGGAATTTTGAAAAAAAACGGCGAACAAACGCCTTAAAACGTCACTTTTGTTTCTACTTCCGCTAAGGAAAAATGTCAAAATATGCAAAGCAAGTAAAGGCGCATTATGAATCATTTCAGTTAGTTTACAAATTTAGTGTACTATTCAGGGACAAAATCCTGCTCATATTGTAATAATTTTTGACTCTGCCACTGATGAGATGGAGATGAGAGAGAGAGAGAGAGAGAATGATGCTCTAAAAAGTTGCAAAAACGAAGGCTTGTCCTGTGTTAATGCTACTCTGATGATTATAAAGCCTTCTGGGCCTCTCTCTCTCCTTTTTCTGCATATAAATGCGACTCCTTCTTTGAATAGCCCCAGTTAAATATGGAAAACACTCCTTTTTTAAATATGCCTTTTCATTCTGACTAGTTCTCCAATCTGTTGATCATTCATGTTTCGTGTCCTTAGCGATTCTCTTTTCGTGTGCAAAAGACCTTTTTTTTATCCTCCTGAAGGAGCTTCGTCAGCGAAAGAAAGAACTGGGCTGACAAAAGGTGAACTCGATTCCCTGTCACACACAAAGAGCTGCTTTGAGGATGAGCTCAGTTTAGACCGCAAGTAGACTTCTCATTTACTAGTAATGTGTGTTCAGTGCAGTGGAGGAGACTCATCTCATATTGCAGTCCCTTTTTGCAAAAGGGTTTATGTTGAATGAATAGACTCAGAAGAAAAACCACATTGACATCTAGACGGCTCAACTTAATAACACTTAAACTTTTTAATATGTATATAAGTATAATATAACTCATGCCGGAATATAACCCATTTTTTGCACAGAATGTCCTATTACATTGCCGTCAGATATCTCAATTTTAACTCGAGTCAGCAGTGCCGCCTATAAAAGACAAAATGCCCAAAAAGCTGCTCTCGACTTGGGACACGAAGACGGCGGCTTTATTTCACCCGATTATTGGATCGAATTCTCAATTTCATTTTCGCTCAAATCCAAATTTTTCTAATCCAATACGAGGCGCGCGGCGGGTTTTCCTTCTTCAAACACGGATTCCTATTTTTCGAGATTAGTCTCGGTTCATCGAACATGAAACGAGATGGCCTTTTTGGCCTTCTTCTGCATCTCTGTGCAATATTATCTCTCAAGAAAAGCCAAAATACACATTAGTATAATGCCGCCAGTGCTTGTATATTGAGATCTTATCTCGTTAATTGAAGGCTAAAAATCAGTTATCTCTAATGGTATCGGCTTGATCTCGGAGGAGGAAAAGAGATTCATGTTGTTAGGGATGCCACTTTGTTATAAATTTTATATTTCAAGTGTTCCCTATACGCACAATAGTCCCATTTAGACTATACGGCTAACTTCCCGCCAAAGGAAATACATTTTCCTTTTCTCCCGCTAGATTTCGAGAGCGTCAAGAGAGAAGCAAGGTTGCAACTTTCTAATTCTATTGGGGATTCCTCATTACTTGAAATGGAAACGGAAGTTGCAACCTTGCCTCTCTCTTGGCACTACCGCCATCTAGCGTTTTTAAGCGTAGGCATAAATTTTGGCGGGAAGATAAAGGTATAGACCAGATATTATATTCATGGTTTCTCAACAGAATGTATCATTAATGCCAGGTTATAAGAGAAGACATTAAAGCTAATAATGTAGCAACAATTTTAGTAAAATGGCAGCCCTACAACAACCCAAATGACGCCACGACCTAAAGCTAAATCCTACAGCAAGGGCTCATCTTCTATTGCTCTCTGACTGTCTGTGTTTCCCTTGAAGCATTGCAAAGCTTCCTTCAATCTCCGCCAGTATTAAGTATCCTCCCCCGGAAAATGACCCTGGCTTAAACATCTTTATTGCGGTCGGGAAATTAAAAGGACGGAAATATGGCTCACATTTGAGTTTAGAGCATTTTATCTCAAGCATCTACAAGGTTTGTCACGGTCTAGGTTAAGTCACTTATGTGATAGTTCGTCTCTCTCTCTCTCTCTCTCTCTCTTCTCAAATTGATTTTATTCAAATAAGTTAGCTCTATTTCCCAAACTGTGAAAGAAAAAGTGAAATATCTTGTTTTTATTCGTCAAATCTTACGTCATTCTTTTTGGCAAAAAATCCGGATCAGTTCCTATTTTGGTTCAACTCAAAAGCAAAAATGACGTTAATTCTCTCTCTCTCTCCCCCTCTCGTACAACAAGATTTATGAGTCGCTCAAAACGGTTGAAAATGGTTTATTTATCCGGGGAACAATTGCGAAAGCGGATACTTCCCCCCGACCTATAATTGTGACTGAATCGGCCTTGAAAGAAAAACTCACTTTTTGCGACCTCAATGACAAAAAATATACGTCAAAAGTTGATCATGCAAGGAGAAGAAGAAAAAGGTCTAGGAAGGCCAACCATCGTTTGTTACTTTTTCCTTTGGAAATGACACTCAGACTGTAGGGTTGCCACTTTGTGTACTAATGTAGCACAACAAGGTAACATGGCAATAGTCATAAGTAGCTAAATAGTCACAAAATGGCATCCCTAATCTTGCAACCGCACGACGACACAAATAACACTCAAATATAATACATTAACTCCCAAAGGAGGGGGAAGGCAAAATGAGACGTTTTCAAACAGGAATGGATGCGATAGAAGTTGAATGGATCTGCTAGTGGGTGAGCAAGGATGTTTAAACAACTTGAGATACATTTAAATGATACTTTAACTGTTTGCTATTTACAGTATGTTATTATTGTGTTCCTCCCATGCCACTGTGCTAATGTTGCTTTTGTTGTTAATCGTATTGACAGTGGCTCAGATTTAGAAGCTCTGTGTAAATGGCCCGTTGCCAAATGGCGTTAGAAGTCAATATAATTTCCTAGTAGATTTGGTACAAATGACGAACGCCAACCAAAGATAGCTGCTTTGTTAGTCTTGG